>JAVIWC010007843.1:0-79992 GCA_031894815.1 Creontiades dilutus | reverse complement strand
TGCATGTGATTATAGGTGTTCTACTGAACTGTATGTACAGTAATTAAATGTACAGAAATTTTAAAGACAAAAAAATGAGAGAATAGAGAATTCCTAGGAGATCCGTCAACACCGATACGAATCCGTATCGCGACACGAATCCGTATCGCATGCGCCGCCAATCCTATTGGTTGTATTGCAATACCACGGTGGTATCTTTAAGAAAGTTATGATACCACCGATGCGATACAAACGAACGTATCTTTCGTCCTTATTGCAAAGTAACCCACCATAGGGGTAACCTCGTTGTAAACCGCTTCGCATCCACCCGCCGGTACATCCGCTGTTTTTCTGGAATAAATGTACATGTTCTCTATTAAATCGGAACGAAAATAGTACGTCATCCTCGCTCATGTCGTCCAGGGAAAATCTCCCATAGAGCCCAGGTTACTCGTACGAGCGGCCCCGCCTGGTCTAAGGGCACAAATTAGAAATGGTACAAGCGGCTCCGCTCGAGCGAAGGGCCCGCAGGCCAGTTGAACCCAGTGACTGGAAGAAATCCGAGCAAAGATGGAACCCGAAGTAGCCTTGTTAACGAAAAGTTCGCGTGGAAATTGAGATATGATGTTGGTAAACGGTTACCCTAGCCAAGTATGTCCAAATCGTTTCGTATAAGTGCCAGCCCAGATCGAATAACTGAGAAGTACCTACTTGGGTCAAGAGTCATGTGACTGTGATTGTCTATTTGCATGTTTTGACAGTGTTCATTTTAGAGCAATAAATTATACGCATGAAAAAAGTTTCGAGTTGGTGCTATTGGTTTCATTTCCCATATTTCCGTGGGGCCGCTCGTCAGAGTTGGGCAAAAGTTAGCTATAGCTAAAAGCTACAGCTAAATTAGCTACTGTTAGCTGAAGATAACAACTAAATATTTAGCTATTAGCTATTGAGGAACAGATAAATTTTACAACTAAATTAGCTATTAGTCGAAACGTAATAGCTAACAGCTAATTATCTGCGGTATTTAGCTGTCAGGAGCAGCTAAAGCGGTTAGCGTTAGCTGTGGCTGACAACTAATAGCTAATAGCTAATTTTGACAAAAAATTGTATTTCTCCACACAAACCCCCTGTAAGAGGGCATCCAAGCGATAAATTCAAGTTTTGTAATCTTTTCGGCGTTACAGGCTTATGTACTACTGTTTTTCTAGTAATAGGCTTATGTACTACTGTTATAGGCTTATGTACTACTGTTTTTCTAGTAATACCCTATTACTAATACCTATCTAACAAAGCAAGACGTCGTACCTATGTTTCAATAAAATTTACCCGAAATTGCTGGCAAGATTCGATTTTGTGGCCAGAGAAAAGGGAATGTCCATTGGTTTTGTGGCATAACAGTACAATTCATTCGAGAAAATATTCCAAAGCTAAAATGCTGTTGCCAGCTAAAACTTGACTGGTTAGCTCAACTACTAGCTGTTTTTGTGGAGAAATATAATTTTTCGTCAAAATTAGCTATTAGCTATTAGTTGTCAGCCACAGCTAACGCTAACCGCTTTAACTGCTCCTGACAGCTAAATACCGCAGATAATTAGCTGTTAGCTATTACGTTTCGACTAATAGCTAATTTAGTCGTAAAATTTATCTGTTCCTCAATAGCTAATAGCTAAATTATTCGTTTAGCTATAAAAAAAGCTAATAGCTAATTTATCTATTAGTTGAAAAATTAGCTAGCTAATAAATTAGTTAGCTAATGCCCAACACTGCCGCTCGTACATGTAGGCCTTGAAAGAACGGGGCCAAAAGAAGATGGTATAACAAACGGAAACTATTTTTGTACTAACTTAAATGTTTGATTAAGGACTTGAAAATAATATTTGTGAATATCACTCATGATAATTTCAGCTCAATGTCAAGATTAATTCTGATAATTCAACTTCTACTCGTAAATTATTGTACTGATTTATTCTGTTCTCAAAAATCAAGAATTGCTGACACCTTTCTAAACATGGAGAAGAGGACTCACCAAAAATTAGCCTGAATTTCAAATGTTTCCAAGTAACTTGTTTTGAAAGGGAAATTGGAGTTTTTTGGGCCCATGTTAAGATCCAAAAATCATTTCAGAAAGCTTCAAAACGAGTTTCGCTGAAGGAAATTTTTGAAAATCGGTATTTCCAGATTTTGGAGCAATTACAATGACTACATTTTCCAAAAAAAAAAAAAAAAAGATAAAATGAATAAAGAAGTGTAAAACAACGCACCAGTAGCTTAAAGTTGGGGAAAGTTGAGGATTGAGTATTACCTGCGTTGTTTTTACTCAAAGGACTATAATCATTTATACAGGGTGCGGCAGAATAACGGGCGATTTTGAGAATGGTGGCAATCGGCATGTGGTGGTGGTAGGGGATGGGGAGGGCGATGACCTTGTTCCCAACCCCCTAGCATTCAGTGAAAATGGAGCGGTGGACGCCTCAACAACGCGCTTTTGCCGTGAAAGCTTTTTATAAAAATGGGGAATCTTACGAGGTTGCCCGTCGTGTTTTTTGTACGGAGTTCAACATTCATCGGAACAGACCAGTGCCATCCGCCCATGCAATAAAAACATGAGTTGAAAACTTGGAAGAGACTTCCTGTACATCAAGAAAGAAACCAGGAAGACCGAAAACACAGCGCACTCCCGAAAACATCGAGCGGGTAAGAGTTGCAATAGGAAGAAGTCCGCGTCGGTCGGCTCACCCCCATAGCGCTACACTTCGGATTTCCGACAGAACGGTTAGACGGATTTTACGATCCGATCTTCATCACCATCCCTACAAAATTCAAATTGTCCAAGCTCTTAATGCCACTGATTATGCAAGTCGACGCCGTTTTTGTGAAGAGTTTCTGCGTTTGATTAATGAAAATCCAGACATCGTTCACAATTTATGGATGAGTGACGAGGCGCACTTCCACCTGTCAGGTTATGTTAACAAGCAGAACTTCAGATTTTGGAGCGACTTAAACCCTAGACAACTACACCAACAACCTCTGCACTCTACAAAAGTCACTGTGTGGTGCGCATTGTCTTCTTCAGGGATTATAGGGCCCTACTTTTTTGAGGATGATCGTGGACATGCGGTGACAGGGACTGCACAAAGATACTCGGAAATGTTGCAAAACTTTTTTACTCCACAACTAGCACAGTACGAAGTGAACGAGGAAACATTCTTTCAACAAGATGGAGCAACATCACACACTGCGAGAATAAGCATGAATATCGTGAATGGTTTATTCCCGGATCACGTCATTTCCCGAAATGGGAATATTGCATGGCCCCCACGTTCACCCGACCTCACAGCCTGTGATTTTTTCCTGTGGGGTTATTTGAAAAGCAAGGTGTATGAAGATAACCCACCAAGGAGTGTTGAAGAGTTGAAAGCTAGGATCCGTCAAGAATTGGCTCGCATCACACCGGCTTTGCTGCGAAATGTAATGGGGAACTTCAGGGCTAGGCTAGAAGAATGTGTTAGATTGGACGGACACCATCTTGTAGGCGTTATTTTCAAAACATAATCTATGCAAAGTTATTTCTTAAATGCTATTTAAAATGCTTTATTAAGTACATAAAAGTGGTAAAATAAATGTTTGGAAACAACGACTACTTTTTTCTTTACAGCCCTTTCAAAATCGCCCGTTATTCTGCTGCACCCTGTATTTTCATTGAAACAATATCATTTGCGAAACTCATAGGTACTTACCTGATTTGCTCTACGTAGGTCCATTTTTGTGAGAGGGTCCAGGTGGCCGTCCACTGCAAAAATAACTTAATGCGACACTCGTAGATTGAAGGCATCGCTGCCTCTGTGGGCGCCTCGTCAGCCCGAACTGGGGGCATACCATTGTACCGCCTCTCCACGTTGAAGTGATCTACCAGGATAGGCAAAAAGTCACTCCTCTGCAGAGCCGAAAAGTTGGAAAACCATTCGGTCATAAAGCGCAGTTGAGTGTTGAAATCAGGACGCCTTGCATTTCCACTTGATGAGGCCATAGTGGTCCTGCTGTAATTAAATTCAATATTCCAAGTTATTATAAACATAAGGAGACTTGACGACAGTTATAAGGCTGGCCTTTATAGATGACTAGTTTAATGGCCCTGCTACGCAGGTTAAAAAGAAATAGGTGAATAACACAATTTTTTTTTTTTCGTGATTTATTATTGCGACTGAAAAATCAAATACATTTCATCTAGCAATTTTACATATCAATAAAGGTACACTCCAAGAGGGTAGGTTTACAGCAAAATCTAGCCCTTTATTTTATATAGCTCAATTAATTAGCACGGAGTTCGATTGCACTTCTATTCACGCAGCGCAACTAAATCCAGTGGTTTGTTTCGCTTGAGACGTCGGATTTCACCTTCGTTGTCCAAAACGTAGAGCATCTCCGGGTTCACGTGTTTGTGGAGGCGATGTTCATGCTTCCTTGCGTATTTTGCAATAATTTCATAGACTGTCTCCATCCTCAAATCTCGATGAATATCATCGTTTCGCATGTACCAAGGGGCTCCAACTATACTTCTCAGTATTTTATTCTGAAAGGTTTGGATTTTCTTAATATTTGATTTCTTGGAACAGCCCCAGATCTGTATCCCATAGGTCCAAATAGGGCGAAGGATCTGCTTATATATAAGCAGTTTGTTGTGAAGTGAGAGATGGGAATTCCTTCCCATTAGCCAATACATCCTTTTGTACTTGATTTTAAGTTCTTCTTTCTTCTTTTCTATGTGTTTATTCCAGTTTAATTTGAAGTCAAGTGTCAAACCCAAGTATTTAACTGCTTCAGTATGCGGTATTTTATTCGAATTGATCTCAACATCCAAGATTGGGACTTTTCGGTTAGTGAAGTTGATGTGGGCTGATTTTGATTCGTTCAGCTTCATTCTCCACATCTTGGTCCATTTACAAACCTCAGTAGTAGACGTCTGTAGTTTGCTTGTTGCAGCTTCTATATCATCTTCAACAGAGAGGATAGCCGTATCATCTGCAAAGGTGGCAACAGTTGTGCCTTCTTGTTGGGGTAAGTCCCGTGTGTACAGGAGGTAGAGTACTAAACAACACAATGAGGGAACATAATAACAATATTAAAAGTCAAAAAATCGTATATCCCAAATCCCCGAGGAGAGGACCACGTCGCTTGACCTGGGAGACGCTTCCCCCGCTTGGGCCCTCCTTCCTTCACTGGCGTGGTCGGGGGGGGGGGGGGGGGGCATAAGGGTTGCCCTGGGAGACGGGGGCAGTTCCACCCGACCAGCGTTACCACCCCCTGAAACGTCGATATACTCAGATGATACTTAAGTCAAGAAGTGAATTCATGCTCTTATTTAACTGATTAACACGATTTTTTGGGATCACTGCCTGTATAAAAGTTGATCAAAGTTTCGTTTGAGCATTGTGTTTTATGTAAATCACTTATTTTTAGGAAATCTTTCTGAAGCAAGGCATATTCAATAGAGCTAACTATAAGTCAGTCTTGCCGCTTAGGACCCTCCTGCTCCATCAATCAGGCTGAGGCTCTTGCTGTGCTAGAGGCGTCAGTGTGTATTGGAGTGCATCTCAGGAGAGCTAGTATATGTACGGATAGTATGGTGACGCTTGACTCTCTCAGGAACCCTTCTAATCATCTGCCTGTGTATGAGGAAACTCGTTCATTGATTTTCCATCTAATAAATGATGAGGGTTGGATGTTGGATGTGGGATGGGTTGAGGCTCATATTGGAGTACGGGGAAACGAGGAGGCAGATGTATGTGCCAAGATCGCAGCTGCTGACGAATCCCTCCAGGTTACGTTTGATCTGAGGCCGCGATCTGCATTCAAGTCTCAGTTGAGAGCAGAGAGCAACTCGGTTTGGGAGAGCATGTGGGCGGCGACTTCGGACGGATCGCATTCCAAGAGATTCTTTCCTACTGTCAAGAATCGGTTGGATCTTCCAGTTCACTTCACGTGGAGACTCACTCAACTTCTCACTGGACATGGCAAAAACAGAGCATACTTGAAGCGCTTTGCTATATTGGATGATGATGCCTGTCAGTGCCCCATGCAAGTGGCCCAGACTTGGGATCATATTATCTATGAATGCCCCAGATATGATGTTGACCGCGCACGAATGCAACGAAGAATCGCGATGTGTGGAGGTCGATGGCCGGTCTCATTCCAGGATCTGTTTTGCGAGCATCGTGACGAACTATTGACATTTATAAATTCCATTGACTTCGACGATTTCTAAGTGAGGTGGTCTATGTGTTTAATTTTAAATATTTGAACTTGTTGACCAATTATTGTTAAAATTTTAGTTTATATTGTTTACTTATGTGGTTTTATTCCATCGATATTGATATTGTTATATAATTTGTGATTTCTAGTTTAATTTTCTTGTGTTGTCAAACACCTGTAGTCACTATGGGAGCAGGCGTGAATGTTTTAAATAAAAATTTAAAAAAAATAAAAAAGTCAGTCTTGCTCAAACCTCAGTTGGGGAAACATCAGTCTGGGAAAACAAATCAAACGAAAGTGGGAGTGCCGGGACTGCACCCGCGTTCTCCTTTGTCAACGACAATGACCCTGGAGAGCAGCGGAGAAAGGCTGACGATCGCTGAAATCATTTCGCGGACGGAGGCCAACCTCACGCAACACCAGGCGTTCACTCTGCGAATTCCAGATGAAAACGTCCGAAACTCAATCGGTGAGTTGTACAGTATAATTAAAGCTCTGTGTGAATATTAACGCGAATCTAATGAAATAGTTTATGAAGAGAAAATTGAAGTATCCAAACTAGTTTTGTTTTAGAATTTATTTATTTATATTACAACTGTAATAAACATCTAGCAACTTTTCTTCAATAATTTATAAATCGTTTTGTTGTTTACATATCACTACCTAACAAAACACTACCCTTAGTGGGTCATGACAAAGTCCATAGGTTTGGTCCTTTTTAATCCCCGCACTTCGCAGCTGCTGTCCAGAAGGTTAAGTACTTCAACATTTTGATGATTCTGGAGCCGACGTTCATGCTCCATAGCATGTTTTTTTATGGTTTCACTTACCGTATCCATCTTGAGGTCACGATGGAGATCAGCTGTTCGTAACCTACCAGGGTGCACCGACTATGCTCCTAAAGGACTTTGTTTTGAAGTATTTAAAAAATGTTCATTTTGCTTTTTTTGGTGCAGCCCCATAGTTGGAATCCATATGTCCAGACTGGTTTTAGTATTTGCAGATATAGTAAAAGTTTATTGTGGGTTCTCTAAAACCAAAGTGGTGAGAGGGAATGAGGTTTCTTCTGTCGATAATAGGTTTCAATATTTTTAAACAGCTTTGATATTAAGGGCAAGAGTGAAATTGGTCGGTAAGACTTCGTATCATCACTAGGCTTGCCTGGTTTCGGTATCATAATGATTTCAGCTACCTTCCATTGTCTTGGTACATATTTTAGTCTGAATGAGGCATTGACAATATGCAATAACTTGAGGAAGCCTTTTCCAGCTAATTCGTTCAGTATTTTCCCAGTTATGATATCGTATCCAGGGGCCTTTTTTAGGACTTTTGTTGCTCCTGATTTCATTCTTTATTTCAGATAGTGTTACTGGTCGTATTTCACACTCATCGATTTGTTTAATTTTCGCTGTGTTTTCTTCTTCAGTTTGTCGTGAAAACGGTTTGAATGTGTCTTCTAGGTGCTTTGAAAAGAGATTTGCTTTTTCCTTTGCACTTCTAGCCCATGTTCCATCCTACCGCCTAATTGGAGACATTGGTACTTATGGTCGCTTGAGCCTTTTTGTAGAATGCCATAATGAGTACTCAGTATCGCTTTCAGCAGTAAGACCATGCAGATACAGAGTTAAGGTTTCATTTTCAATTTTTTTTATCATTACGTTCAACTTGCTACAAAGTTTATTCAAATTTTTCTTGTTCTCTGGTGTGCGATTTCTGTTCCAGATCTCTTTCTCTTCTAGCTCTTCGTTTTTTTTTCGAACTAATTCCCTCACTTCAAACGGATAGTTGGTTTTTTGACAAGTTTGTTTCTGGTTCATCGGTGCACTAGCCCATGTAGCCTGTTGAACATGTTTTAGAAAGATATCCAGCTCCTCCTCAATTTGATGAGGAGTGCTTATTCGTGCGTGCATGTTGATTTTCTCTTCCAGGTTTTGTCCAAACAGTTCCTAATTTGTGTGTTTAGAGCTTAGCTTTGGCGTCACGAGTTTCAGTATCACTGATTCACTGATTGACATAATGAGTGGTGAGCGATCTCACACCAGTCCATCACTGTCCTCGGTATATACGAAGTCACTCGACAGTCCTCTCACAAGAAAGACGTCTATTAAGTCTCGTACTTTTCGGTTATTGGTAGGCCAGAACGTTGGCCCTCCTCCTACATGAAAGTCGCAGTGAAATTCTCTCGCCGCTACAAACAATTCCTTGCCTTTGGGGTTTTGTACTCCTGACCTCCAGTACTCGTGTTTTGCATTAAAATCACCTCCCTCGAACTTTTGGTCTCAGGTGGAGAAATTGTTAGTTCTCAAGTGTTAGCAGGTAGAAATAACCGTTCGGTAAGATAACAGTTCGTAAAACTAAGGGTTTGAGGTTTGAGGGAGACAAAAGGTCTCAACAGCAAGGATGCTAACCCTCACTACAGCGGTGCCAGGGGGGTTGCATTTGTGCAGGGAGACCACGTGAGTGGCCTCTTAAGAGTCCCTCAGCAAAATGGCGGTAAACAACAACGTTTTGCCATGAAAACAATTTAGGACGTAATCTCAAGTGAAAATAATACAATTATGTCGCATTATACGCCAAAAAAACGTTCAGGTTGGTGGGGTTGACACGATTTTTGCTCCCGCACTGAATGTGTTAATGGCTACGTCAACACGCAGAATTGCTGGTATTACACCAGCAACAGTGGCAAAGTAACCTTTAGGTTTGGGGTTTCCAAGTTGAGAATCATTGGACCATATTTTTTTTGAAAATGAAATGGGGCATGCAGTTCTGGTGAATTCTGAGTGATATGGACAATTGATTGAAGAATTTTTAATTCCAAAACTCGAACAGGAACATCCATACAGGCAGTTTGCACTCTATTCCCAGGGCATCTGATTTTGCATAACGGAGATGTGGAATGGGCCCCTTGCTAGCCAGTTCCCACAGTGGGTGATTACTTTTTAAGGGGTTGTTTCAAAGGCAGCAGAGTTTACACCAATAAAAAATTCAATTCAATCACTGGAGGCTTCAATTGAGATGGAAATTTGATCCATTCCCAACGGTACGCTAGAGCAAGCAAAACGCAAAGGAACGACTCCAAGAATGCATTGCCCTAGAAGGAAGACATTTAATGGACCTAATTTTTCATAATTAACTAAAACTGCTTTCTGCAATAAATTTTCGTTGTTACTCTACAATTCATTTCAACCCAATATCTCCAACGTTGGCGATTTAACGACTACTTGAAATCCAACTGGCTTCTCTGTGCCACCCTGGATCACAACTTACGAAATGTCACCAAAGGTATAATATATTTAAAACAACAAAGCATCCACATATGCCCCGTTTCTTTATGCAGTTTCTGCATTCAACCATGTGCTCTTTAATGCTCTACATGACAAAACTCAAATTTCCATAATACTTGGTGGACTGGACTATAAAATTCTTTACTGGCAAATATAGCAATGTAGGTCTTGACCACGGCTCTACACTCTATCCCATACTTTACAACATCCGTTCAGCTAATCTCCTAAATAATGTAACAACAGGTTAAAAAAATTGATCAGAAGCTTCACAAGTTAATATCATACCTGTATGTCATCACTAATAAAATGGACAAACTCAATCTTCCCCTCAACTGTGGCCAATCCAGCATAATTAACTTTTCAATGAGGAATGATCCCATAATAAATATAACTACTGGCAGCACTGGTATAATTAAACAAAAGAAGATAGTTAAATACTCGGGCCTGACTTTCGGTCAGAATTTCAATTGGAGGGCTTACTTGAAATACGTAGTGCAAAGAGTTAAAATGGATACCAATGCATTGGCTTACCTGAATGGTAACAGACGGAGGAACTGGCCGGACGAGCAATTGATTCTCTAAAAATCACTCATTCTTCCGATAATCAATGATGGAGCCTTTTTGATTTGAATCACTCTATCAGTACTGTAAATCACATGGAAAAAATCTCACTTTTAGGTCCAGAAATTACAATTATTTGCAGTGGATGAATTTCTAGGATCTCAAACTCATCCCAGTCGATTTTGCTTCCAAAATTACTGGGGAACGACTTCCCACCTGCCTCTGTTGGTACAGACCTCAAAAAAACAAGTTTTTGGAGCATGGAATCAACTAGACCCCAAGTGGAGCCCATGTACGAAATAATGGAAGTTTTACATCAATTCTAAGGCCATTTAGCTACTCGTCAGCTAACTCAGTTTTGAATAGTACATTCATTATTCTATTACTTGAATCGTAGAAGATAAAAACGTAAGGAAAGACTAAAACGAGGACTGCTCGCCATGACTGAAACAATCCAAGTGAGTTCGACTTCTTTCACATAGGAGCAAAGTGCAAGTTAGGAGGAACAAGAAAATGTAAACAATAGATTCGGAGAAAAAACTGATAGAACAAAGATGAGACAATGCTGTGTCATATTGATTCCAACAGCAGAAAATAATCCTTCCAAATCAGAAAAAAAATATGAACAAAAAAAAACATAAAATAACACACTAACAAACAGGTCTGACGATAATCAATGTCAAGACAAGTTGACCCAGACATTTGGTCTTACTACTTTCAATACTGGAAAGGTCACTCACCTCTGAAACACACAGTTTGACAGCTACTCAAGGCCCCAAGCTCCTCCCTCTGACCCCTGAACGCTGCATGAGCGTTTTCTCTTTCATCAGGTTATTTTGGCCCGAACGTTGTCTCCGGAAGGTTAATAACAATTACGTTTATTATATTACTAGTTTAATGGCCCTGCTACGCAGGTTAAAAAGAAATAGGTGAATAACACAATTTTTTTTTTCGTGATTTATTAATTGCGACTGAAAAATCAAACACATTTCATCTAGCAATTTTACATATCAATAAAGGTACAATAAAGGTATTATATAGCTCAATTAATTAGCACTGAGTTCGATTGCACTTCTATTCACGCAGCACAACTAAATCCAGTGGTTTGTTTCGCTTGAGACGTCGGATTTCACCTTCGTTGTCCAAAACGTAGAGCATCTCCGGGTTCACGTGTTTGTGGAGGCAATGTTCATGCTTCCTTGCGTTTTTTGCAATAATTTCGTAGACTGTCTCCATCCTCAAATCTCGATGAATATCATCGTTTCGCATGTACCAAGGGGCTCCAACTATACTTCTCAGTATTTTATTCTGAAAGGTTTGGATTTTCTTAATATTTGATTTCTTGGCACAGCCCCAGATCTGTATCCCATAGGTCCAAATAGGGCGAAGGATCTGCTTATATATAAGCAGTTTGTTGTGAAGAGAGAGATGGGAATTCCTTCCCATTAGCCAATACATCATTCTGTACTTGATTTTAAGTTCTTCTTTCTTCTTTTCTATGTGTTTATTCCAGTTTAATTTGGAGTCAAGTGTCAAACCCAAGTATTTAACTGCTTCAGTATGCGGTATTTTATTCGAATTGATCTCAACATCCAAGATTGGGACTTTTCGGTTAGTGAAGTTGATGTGGGCTGATTTTGATTCGTTCAGCTTCATTCTCCACATCTTGGTCCATTTATAAACCTCAGTAGTAGACGTCTGTAGTTTGCGTGTTGCAGCTTCCATATCATCTCCAACAGAGAGGATAGCCGTATCATCTGCAAAGGTGGCAACAGTTGTGCCTTCTTGTTGGGGTAAGTCCCGTGTGTACAGGAGGTAGAGTACTAAACAACACAATGAGGGGTTTTGGTATAATAACAATGTTAAAAGTCAAAAAATCGTATATCCCAAATCCCCGAGGAGAGGACCGCGTCGCTTGCCCTGGGAGACGCTTCCCCCCGCTTGGGCCCTCCTTCCTTCACTGGCGGGGTCGGGGGGAGCAGGTCGGTTGCCCTGGGAGACGGGGGCGAGAATTCCACCCGCCCAGCATTACCACCCCCTGAAACGTCGATATACTCTGATAAGCTGGTTTTTATATAGTGTGATTTTTCAATTTTCGAACTTTTAACCAATTGAGAAGAAAATTTCTATAAATTTAATGTTTTATATACAATCAAAAATGAAACAAAAGATAACACTGAAATTAACACCACATAACTATTTTTATATTTCGGCTACTGGTTTTGTCAAAACTAAGAAGAATGATTTTTTTGGGAGTTGACGACGTTGAAAGGGATGCTCAGGTTACCATGGGGCGTTGCTTGTTATTTTCTGATGTTAAGCCCTGGTGAGTCGAATGCACCCAAAACGTTGCAATGAGCTTTTTCCGATTGATGTAGAACCCTTTTATTTTCTTGGGGTTTCATTTTTCGCAGAATTTTTATGCCGAAACAATCATCGAAAGATGCATTATGGGACATTGCATGCTGACTCACGGGTAGATCGTTATCACCTCTCACCACTGAAGCACGATGGTTGTTCACCCTTAGGTTGAGTTGGGTTTCAACCTTTCCCACGTAGAAAGCAGGCCATTCTTAGCAAAGCAACTCATACGCACACAATGGTGTCTGGCATTCTGCTGACCCTCTGCATGCGTATGAGTTGGAGTTGTTGGACGAGCTGACAACTGCTTCCTCTATTACAAGGGGGCCAACTCTGCATCGTTGTCTCTAGCAAGGATGTACCCCTTTGGGAACTGGATCATTCTTCTTTGTTCTGCAGTGTGTGAGTATATCTCCCCAATGGATGATGCCTGACGATATGAGAGTGTG
Source organism: Creontiades dilutus (assembly GCA_031894815.1). Classification (NCBI taxonomy): domain Eukaryota; kingdom Metazoa; phylum Arthropoda; class Insecta; order Hemiptera; family Miridae; genus Creontiades; species Creontiades dilutus. Next base: position 67,109 of record JAVIWC010007843.1, on the reverse strand, counting down.
GGTGAATTGTGGAAAAACTGTTTTTGTAAAGGACTGGGGTTTGAGGTGACCCAGAGGGGAGTATTTGTGAGCTCCCCCCCTCCCTACTTTTTCAAACCTCTTGGGGACTCAGGTACCCTACTAGGCAATCTTAATGAAGGTGTTACCGGAAGCTCATCGCCGTGGTAAGTGAACTTTGCTTTTTATCGTCAGTTTACGTGTGAGGCCTCCTATTATGGGTCGGATCCGACCCAACCAAAGTAGTGATGTACCAGTTGAAGGTCGTACCCGACCCGACTGAAGTAGTGCTGTACAATTTTTTACTGATCTTATTTCTATTTTTTCCCGCTGATTTCGACAGAAAATGACCTCTAGAAAAATCTACCGAGGAAGTGAGGAAGTTCTGTCCGAGCTTTTGCGTCAGGAGGCAGACTCAGAAGGCGAAGACAGCGAAGGAAGCGATGAGTGATTTTTGTACCTAATCCTGCCAAATAAATGAATAAGATTATGCTTACAACAAAGTAGTAGTTGTAGTTACCTACCTGCTGAAGCGAAGTATACATTGAAAATTTTCCCTTGTCTAATTTGTACTTACGTTTATAAGAGTTTATTGAGAGTTATCGGTTTTTGGAGTTTTATAGATTACGATTTCATTTTTATTTTGGGTATTTCATAGTTTATGTTTCAAAGTAGGTATATTATGACCTGTTACGTTGAAGTTTTCGTTATATACTCATTATATATTTCTTTCTCGTTATATAATTCAAGTCATTTACACTTGTCAACATTTATCTGTGTAATACATCCTACTTATGGGTATACGAAAGAAAAAGGCTGATTTTTAAAATAATTATGATGATAATAATATGGTTAATAATTAGTGGAACATAGTTATTTTCAATATTCCCGGCTACCATATGAAAGAACTGACCAAAAAGACAGGCGGGTCGGATCCGACCCAACCGAAGCTTCTATTCCGGCCAGGACCACCGAAAGCAAAAATGGGTTAAAATTGACAGTGTTTTATTTTGAACCAACAATACAAAAAATAAGTATAATAATTCGTTCACTGCTTTAGTAGCTTCACCCTCAATCATTTCCCTTAGTTTTGCTTCAGTTTAGTTATAGTTCCACTTTAATTCATCTCCTGTTCTCCCAAATGAGTTTTTTTTTCTGACAGTGAATATCAGTGAGTACATTTAAAAGTTTAGAAACCACAAGAGCAGGGTGTCGTAAAATGGCATGATGGCGCAAATTACGAGAAATTCACGTCAAGATAAAAATGGCTTATTCATTTAGACTAATTCAAATAGTAAGATAAACCAATTTTGACTTACCTTAAAGATTAAGTTAGTGTGAAGCCAACCAACCCAACTGTTACTCAGACATATATTTTCGCCAGTTTAGTTCCACTACGAGGAGTAGTTACTCTCCAGGTGATATCATGAGGGTATTGCTCCCTCATTAGAAGGTACTATATCAGGGTAGTTATTCCCTAATACGCTGGGGAAATGATTCCCCTGTTCCGTGGAGAAATGATTCTCCTGTCCATGGGAAAATTATTTCCCTGTTCCTTGGAGAAATGATTCTCCTGTCCAGTGGAGAAATTATTCTCCTGTTCCATGGGGAGAGCTTCCCCTACCAGCCTCCAACCTCCCCTTATAGCTGGCCCGATCCTCGCTAGTTAGATAATGGATGAGTGTGGCTAAACCAGATTACCAAGAAAGCCATGCCACACTCATCCCCAAGTGCAGGTTTGCACACCAATGGTGACCATGCCGGTTCATGGCTGGCAGCGGATAACTGACCATTTACTCACCAACCAAAGAATAATAAAGCCAGTGCATACATTCACCAATAAACATGCATATAGTTAGATAGTGCCGATAATGAACCAATCCAATAGAATGATAAAGCATCACAAACCAGATCGATCAAGAAGGTAAGGAATGAACCATGCAATTTGTAGGTTCCCATGAAAGTAGTTAGTTTTTACTTACAACCACAGAGTAACAGGTAATGTTCAACCGACGCGTAATAACTGAACTGCTTTGTTCTCGACCCTTCTGAGTCATGTTTACCTCCCCACTCTCAGCCCTCCCTTCTTCCATTATGAAGGGACAAGGATCATATTGGGAAGTATTAGCTCGCTTTCCGCGACACAGGGGTTGAAGATTCTACCTGCAAGTTTTACTCGTAACTGTTCCTCTTCAAACCTCTCCAGATGGAATCAATATTTTCAAAAAAGAAAAGTAACGATCCAAACCAATATTTGGACCAGCCGGAAACAATTCAATCTAGGTCACGTCGTTATTCTTCCATCCCTGAAGGATTCGATACGTGCTACAGCATTATTATTTAATTCCAAGAGGATCCAAACCCTGACAGCACAATGTGGCCTCACTGATGATTGCCACAGGGCTGCATGGTGAAAGAAACCTCACAACATTCTTTTTCTGAAGAAAAACATACTGTTACCAACCAAAACACTGCATGGTCACCCACATTCACTCCCTGAAGCAATATACCCAATGTCCACCCTGTCAAACCTAAACACGCTAAATCTTGTACCCCTCCCAATATAATATTACTACGAAGTAATTGTAAATATAATCACTACCAAAGTAGGTACCCAAGTACTTAGGTTATGAAATGGATAGATTGGGCTGTTCATCTTGGGATCCCTTAAGGCCTTAAATGAGCCTCAGGCCTCATCCTATGTGAGTGGAAGTCCGACAATTTCAGTGTTTTTGCAGTGGCGTAATAGAGGGGCCCGCAGGGCCTGCATTCAAATTCAAACACAAAAAAATTCAGTTTTCAAAAGCAAAGAAAAGATGGAAATTACAAAAAAATTCAGTTTTCAAAAGCAAAGAAAAGATGGAAAGTAGGTAATCAAAAAATTAATATAAAAGCACACTACAGAAAAATGAGGTCTCTCAAGAAAGCATAAAAAACGAAAACTGAATCTTCCTCGGCCTTGTTCGCAGTCTGGTATCAAGGCTCTTGCCCTATGTTATGCCTCCTAGCTGCTGCCAACGTAAGAAATGTATTTCTCTGTTATTTCTTGCTCTTTTCAGTAGCAAGTGTGGCAAACTTTCGTGTGATCAAAATACTAAAATATAATAAATAAATATGATAAAATTTATAAATGCGCATATACCATATTGACATTTCGAAACTGTTTCATTACGTTCTATTGGCGTTCCAATGATCCACAAATAACTTGGGGAGGGGGGGGGGGGCAAAAATAAAGTTAGCAAGGGGCCCCGAAAATGAAGTTTGCGGGGGGGGGGGGGGGGGGGCAAAAATAAAGTTAGCAAGGGGCAAAAAAACTGTTACGCCACTGTGTTACTGGCAATTTACGCGAGTGCAGCAGGAAACGTAACTGGGTGTTTCTCACAAAAAGGGCAACTTCTTTTTTTTTTTTTAGAAAATGACCAAAACAAAAAGTTGGAAGATAATTTTAATTTTCTGACAGCAGGGGATGATTTTAAAATGCTCAGATGAGATCAAACTCCACTATCTACCCGGAAAATTTCAAATTTAAGATTCTGGACTCCACAGTAATCAAAAACCCATATGACTTTTCAACATGTCAACAATTGAATTGACAATAGCTTCTTCGGTAATGGCGTATTATCCTGTAAACCAAGTCTGTAGACAGTGTTGTTGAACTAGAGGGAGTGGGTTGGACCAATGACAAAGAGGAACAAATTATATTGACGATAATTTCCCAAAAATTATACTGTTTTATTTTTGTTGATATAGGGGAGGGTGGGGCCCCGGTCAGTGGGTAATGCCAGTCAGATTTTGGGTTTCCCCATGGTGATCATAAAATCACACTTCAAGGACTCCTGGACTGCCAACTAAATACTTGCTTTCAAAAACTAAAACATGGATACTAACTACTGTTTATGGGGTTCAAAATAAAAGGGTTTGAAAGTTATTGGACTGTGCCTTAGAGAGAAAACGTGATACCATGGTGATCAGGTAAATAAAAATACGCACCGAGCTCCAACGGCCAACTGACAAAAGCTATCATGCTGGTTTTTGGTTAGGTTTCAAGAGCAGCGTTGCACATCAAGACCAGAGACTTTCCCGTACCGAATTCCGTATCAGGGCTGGTGGGGGATTTTTATTCTTTGACCCACGGGGATCACAACATTTCTGGGAACGAATCCTCAATCCTCCACCTTCACACTCCTAACGAGGGACATCCCGGACTTCGACGTTCTACAAGGATCAGGAAGACTCCAGCCCACTTCATGGACTTCGTTTTGAAATTATGGACGGGGAGAATGTAGTGTTATAATCATTATTATTCTCACCATGTGACTGTATCACCTACCTAGCGGCAAAACTCTGACTCTTGCATAATTATCAATCAAGATTTTTCGTAGTTACATTTTCGTTCAATAAAACTTAAGATTTAGAGGTAATCTTGATCATTACAAATGCTTAAAGCGTTCTTATTTATTCCTCAAAACCACAATAAAGTCCATCAAAGCTGGAATAAGCTGAAATAATTTATTTTGGTAAAATATTTTGAAGAAAAGAAAAATAATTCAAAAGAACCCTTTTTATGACAAAACCATAAGATAAACTTGATCAAACTTAAATGAGCTAGGATAATTTATTATAAAAAAATCTTTGCAACCACCTTGATCTAAGAACATTTTCACGACCTATTTCACGTCCCTTGAAGGGAGAGGTTCTCCCCATTTAGCTGACAACGTTATTATCATAACACTTCAGATAAAAGGTTTGTTGAAACAATAAAGCCATCCGAATCCATATGATGTTACCTCAGTGCACATCGTATGTTGGCAGTTTTTGCTGTGTCCACAAAGCAGTTTTTAATTGAGATTTCAGTAACATTTTGGCGAATATTGAAAAAGTGTTATTAATTTTATAGCAAATCAACTTTTTCTAGGTAATATCCTGGGGCAAAAATGAAATTTTGGATTAACATTTTTCTTTTTTTGCCAGCTTATTTTAATGTACTTCAAGTGTGCTTTTCATTAAAATGTAGTAGTTAGTGCCAACATTTGTAAATGCCTTACTTCATGTTTGATTAACTTTTCCTTAGCAGTATTAAATAAAAACCACAAATTTAACAATAATCCCAGAAGAAAGGAGGGTGGGTCCACAAGACAATGGCAGCAAATATTACACATAGGTTTTTCATTTCTGTACTAGGTAACTGTTCTATGTAAATCACTGATTATCCTGGCGCCTACATACCTTGTCATTGCATTCTAGAAGTCTTAGAATTAGATGCATTCATGTTTCACTTGTAAATATTAGGAAAGAAACCAACTCAGTTTATGAAGTTGTATTTAGAACAAAGTTATAGGTACTATTGTTTTGGGAATGCTACAAATGTACTAGTACCTCAGAGCATAACAAAAGCTGATATCTCAAACACCTACCATGGTGCAATGTGCTAGGACGTTGGAACCCACAAAGGGAACAACTAAAATTTAATGAGATAAAATAAAATACCTTTATTTCCCTATAAATACATAACAGGAGTTATGAAAAACTCAATTTCAAATGAACTCCTGACAACCAAATTCTTTTGCAATTATATCAGTTGATTCAAACGACACAATTTACAGGGCTCTTTTTACCATATTCATACATTTTCATATTCACGTAGATGTGCATTCGTCTGTCAAAGTTCTATGGCTAAGTCGATACAGCAGAATGCCTTCGTAACAGGGAAGAGTCGAAAACGGCAGAATGTATTCTCTGTGAATGCCCACATGGGGTATCAATAAGATTTTGGCTCTTCAACATTGTATTGCTCTGAAATACCTGAAAATATTCTTCACTTTTCTCTGAAGAAAATCTCCTAGATAAATGAGCATTATAACTAAATAGGTTCCAGTGGTAGATTCTCCACCCTGTTTGAGGAAACCCCTTGAACAACTAGCAATAATGTATATAGGGAATGGGAAGGTAACAGGCAAATAATACAACTGACTATTTCTTGGAATGAGGATTGTAATAGCTAACTTCCAAGCCTATAAGTATAGAAATTTGAGTACAATGGCTTCTTTGTTAAGGCTGTATCAAAATTTCAAGGAACAAAGAAGAATAAGAACATTATCTCGACATTGAACGAATTAGTAATTGTGTATTTACAAGGATGAATTCCTAAGTTAGGTATACTAAGGTCCGTTATCAATGATTTATATTTACACAAATACAAGCAATTCTCTAGCTTCAACATAAGAACTAATAAATTCGAACTATCCTTAGTTGAGTTTACCCTTTGATCAGCCTAAAATATGTAATCCTCAATGGAGCGAAGCTCCATTGCTTTTACTACTAGTAGGTACTAACGATGCTAATACATGTCAAAGGACTATTGTTTGACTTCAAAACAACAGCATCAGAAAAAAAATTCTAAGTGCATCCACCCTCTGAACAGCATGATTTATTACACCACTAGTCTATACACTGGTGATCCCTAGCGAATAGATATATACATATAAGAAAGTGAAATGAAGAGCTAGTTCAAACCACTACATTTTCGTTCAACCAAATCATGCGAGCTAACCTAGAATTTACAAAAATATCAGTATGCTCCAAGTACAATAGGAAGAACCAGCACTTTAACGAACTGCTACGCCATAAATTTATATTACACACTTTGAATTGGCCAACATGACGGAATCAGGTTCTATCATAGTGTCAAGATAAATTCAATAAACTGAGGCTAACATTTAATGTGCTCTGAGTTCTCTCACCAACGTTAGAACAAGGAAATCTGAAATACGTATTCAAAATGAGATCAAACGATCTAACAAGCTCCCATATTGAAAAAGAAGAAAAAACAGTCACCTTGCACAGTGAAACACTTTTCCTACATTTTGGGGAACATAAGAGAGCATAAGTAATGAAATGTGACTTTGTTCCTCACCAACCATTTCATCAAAAGGACTTCTTGACGGGCTAACTAATTTTAGGTTAACTTTGTTGAGATGAACCGCATGGTTCAAGAGTGAATCAAGTAGTCAGGAAGTCAATCAAATGGTTGGATGTACTTCATTTCCTTAATCAATCTTCTATACACAATTACATAACTATGTAATTCAGAAATTATTATCCCTAAGAATTTGTTACATACAATTTTCGTAATGAAAAGAAATAAAAAATTCATGTTTTATTTGTTGATCCACCAAACTATTACCTACAAGCGCAATGACTAGGAAATTTGACAACACATTCTTGCAATTTTCATGATAATATTGAGATTTAGCAATCCAATAAACATATTCTATTTTTAGTAAATTAAAACTCATATTATTTCAAAGGAATCACTTTGAAAGATGAGGCAACCCTGATGATTTTAATTTCCTAGGTAGTAATTAAAATGCACACACTTAAAATGAAGAAAAGTCAGTACTACTGAACGATAGAAATAGAGTACTTAAATAGAGCAAAATAAATAGGTGAGTCATGAATAAAGCACTTCAGCTCAAATCTGTTGTGAATGATTAAATAACTAAATTACTGATAGATAACTCATAAACTAAGAACATTACTAATAGAACACTCACACAAACCTGGTGCCTAAATATGTTAGACAATTATCACCACCTACCCCCCTAACTGTGGGTTATGAAATATAATGACCCACCATCACATAGTTAATCCCCATAGAATCAAGAACCCCAACATTGTGATATCGAAAAGGTTTTTGACAATTTAATAACTTCACTTTGTTTGAAACAGATTGACAGTGGCAGATGAGTTCAACTTTCAGAGCTGGAAAGAGTATAACAAAACATATCCCAGTGCAAATAACAATAATTAAATCCCCGATGGAAAACATTGGACTTTTTATCAACACGAAAAACGTTTCACTCTGAAAATCATTAAAAAGAAGTTTGACCTAAAATGAACAAGTCAAAAAGGAGACAAGACAAATCTTGCTCGTAGAATCTCACACAGTTAGTGAGCCAAAACGCGGATAGGGTGCGAAGTCCAACAGAAAATCTATGGGGAATCAGTTCAAAAACTCCTCTTGGTCAATCATGTGAGAAGGGGAAATCCCACTTTTCATCAATTTGAAATTACTATTTGAGATTTCGATAATTGATCTTAGGTTTATTATTTTTCACTTCGTCGGAGCTACCAAAAACAATTCGAGTCTTCGAAAAACGTTTCATTTATGTAGTTTTTTCTAATAGGAGTTGACTACATTCTGTATTGACAATGGATAAAGCCCTACTATTGTTGTAATAAATCATTCACGTAAACAAACTTTGTGAAGATGAAATAAATAGAAGACATGCCATTTTACACCTTCCCAATCAATCAAAAATTATTGAAAGAACTGTCTAGACCAAAAATACAAATTTATGTCGAGTCCAAGTTTTTCTTCCATCGATTTAAATGTTAGCTATACACACACACAAAATAAGCACATATATCAGACATTTATTGAAATGAATTAAAAAGGAAATTTCAGAATTTGATACCAAGAAAATCCTAGAATCCCTTACATTTATTGCTCCAAAGATACGAAAATTGGGTGTTCATTTCATAACCCCATGATCACTAATAGGGTATGTGAGTCAAATATTTACTTAATGCATAACCCATTTGCTACTGATAACAAAATTGGATTGCCAAGCTCTATCTATTATTTAAAATTGGTGATCTTCTTTCATTTTCTGGATTCATTCCATACAGCTTCATATTAAATTGTTTTTCTCTCTCAGTCAGTCATTTATTGGTACACTTTAAATAGGTTTTTTTTTCATTTTCACCGCTACCAGGTCCAGGTTATGTAATAATTTCTGGGATTTCAATATTCATTGAATAATAGCTTCATCATAAGAACATAAAAAATGGCTTATTTTAACCATCAGGTGTCTATAAGTGCCAGTTGGGTCCTCGTCAGAAGAATGAATTGTTCGTCAACAGTTTTACTTATCTAGTTACTACTAGATGAAACAAGTTCAACTTATCCAACATACATCAACTAATCTAAAATGAAAACATTAACCATTCATATAAAAATCAATAAAATTACAAAGCACAATGTAAATTACTCTAGATATAAACAATAGACAGTTTCAAAGAAGAACACCAATTTACATGATCACTTATTATCATACCAACCCAGAAATAACACTAGATACTCAAAATAAATTAGAAATTTTCATTTGTCTAAATATTTGTTCGCATTTACATCAAGTTTTTAGCCTGCGTTCCAACTCAAAAACGACTTTGAAATTGTATGATACAATCACAAAACCAACTGGGTTGAAGGGGAAAACTGGATGAAAACATCTATGCCCAACAAGTAAACACCATAGATCACTAGTAGACATGCTATGCCATGATGGACTGTACTGCTTAAAAGAAGCATTATATGGTTTGTCATCTGAGACAATCAAATTGGATACTCATTAGGACGAAAATTATACGATTCCAGAAAGATCATTAGGCACCCAGAAAATACCAGAACTTTCCCTAAGAACGTGAGTATATGTTTATTTTTCCACTACTTCAACCAAGCAGTAGGATCTTTTTCTTTTCAGTTTTTAAATTTTGGTTTATTACGCATCCCAAAAAGCTCGTTCTTGACCAACCTTATCACAAGCACACCCAATTAAGACAAAAAATTCACCCAAGATGGCAATCAATTAACCCTTTCAATTTAGTAATCAATTTTAGCAAACAACACAAAAGTCCAAATAAAAAAGTAAAATATGGAAACAAGCAGGAAGAGGAGCAGGAATACTCTGATCTAGAGGTTTGCATGGCATCATAAAGTTGTTAATATTTTCTAATTTAGGGAGTATTGTACAGAAAATTACTGTATGCAAACCACAATATCTTGAACAAGTAATACTAATTAGGTAAAATGATCCGAAGCAATTTCTGATATTTCTTGATTGAGATATCAATCTTGTACAGAAATTAGAACTCAGTATATGGAGATCTTTGGAGCAGCAATTAAATGTCTCCCCATGTTCGAATTCAATGAAATCAATTACCAGTCAAACAGATCTAATTAATAATACACTGCAATGGAAACTCTCAAAGGGCCAACAAATCATTAGAAGAAGATAATAAAATAATTATCATTACTGCATTCATTCAGCTTAAATTACTTTTCTGTCTAAAAGAGGAGTAAAAACAACCTTCCCTGTGAACAGAGGTAAGAAAATGTCCCGCTTTCGACCATTGAAACTTGACTCATTTATTCTCACATGAATTAGATGAAAGTGGAATTCACTTATAGTTGGCATATTGATTTGAAGTATAGACTTGTCTAAACTCCATCAAAGTGGCTAAAGACCCCTATCGATTTCTTGACCCAACAAATCCAGTATGCTGATAGCTGATGAAAGATTGCAAATTTGGGAGTTGGGATTTCGAGTATACGGGAAATGATTTGTTTCACAATAATAAAATCAGTAACTGCAGGAGAGATTCTATCCTTACAAAATGATAGAATTTTATTTGTGAAAACTAACCTAAAAAATATTTTATAATAATTAATAAGATTGAAATAAAGAATAAGAAAATAACAAATGCAGACCATGAAATTTAGGCCTAGTTCCAAACAAATGCGTGGTTAGTTGAGTAACAAGTATCTTAAGCCAGTTCTTCATGGTCACAAAGGTGAACACAATGGATCATCAGTACATTGTCTACTAGTTATTTTGATCAATGTTAATGACTCTATAATCTAGTTCCATACTTCTTGGATTGTGTGAAGATCGTGATCATGATTTGGGCTTTTACCTTCACAAATAAATGGTCGTTTTTCCTCATCTCAACACTTCATTAGGCAACATACGTACTTGGAAGCGTTCGACTTTACATAACACAGCGTTTTGACACAAACACAAGGTTGTCTTTCAGCTATACAAAGTGATGGAGCTACATATTGCATAAAACACATGAGGGTCCTGGATCCCAAAGCCTCGTATTTCCAAGACATGCTGATATGAGAACTTCACATATCTTGGGAATGCGGTTTAATCCAAAATTCAATATGAATAAAAAATAAAAATTTTTAAAAACAAACAGAACCCTAACCTAACAAGAACACAGTTCACTGTAAGCCAAAATGAATGTGGATTTTCACCCATAAGAAGAAGAAACACTACAAATAAATTGTTCAATCGTACACGTTTTAGGTACAAAGGTCATGTAGATAGATTCTTTTAATAAGTAGTCAAAATTGTTTGACTGTGTGCTCAAAATTATAACAGAAAAGGACACTAACATGGCCCCCTTTGATATCCTGAGCAAATATATAGTTGCTTAATATGTAACGCATACTAGCAATCAAAAGAAAACAAAAATATATTGAAAGGTAAGTTTATAAACGGCTGTCCCACACGACATTATAGATCAGATTAAGGCAGGATATGGAACAATGAATTGTATTCCGACTTGCAATTTGGAAAAGTGAATGGAGTCTTTCAAAATGTTTCTTCTGTGACTTTTTCAGCATCGGATGCCAACGCTTCCCTCAAAGTTTCCACGCAACTCTTTGGAATTAATGTACCTGGAATCAAAATAATAAAGCGAACATAAATTAATTAGGAAAGCTTTGAAATTCAAAGAACTTAGTGAATTGATGAAGTGGACCAACAGCTAAATGTTATTTTTCCTAGTGTTTTGTCTTTGGAAACTACGTTAAATTTCTAGTGAAATTCAGCTAAGACATAGGAAATTGATTGCTGTAAGAAAATCAAACGTAAAACAAGAAAGTCGACGAAAAGCATGAATTAACACACTCCATGCTGATGACTGCTTGAGCGGTCATCTCCATATTTGCCCAACATTAAAATACGCGTTGAATGTGTTAATATAAAAAGCAATCTGTGTACCTATTTTGTCACATTTTATATAAATACCTTTTTCATACATTTGAGGAGTTGGCATACACGGGAATCGTGAATGCAATTATTTAAGGCAAACATCCATAATATGTAACATTCGGCTACTTTAAAAAAAGTTAACTTTTCAATGAATTTAGTTTATAGTTGATAAACTTTTCACTTGTAATATTCAGGTATATAATGAAACATTCAGTTCTTCCAAGATGTTTTGAGTGATTTTTCAAGAATATGTTTTGAAATATTAGCTCTCAAGTGCTTATTGAGCACAAGTCTGCGAACATATCCCTTCCTTCTTTTTGGAAGCCTGCCTTTTTGGAATAAAGGAAGGATTTTTTCATCATGATTCAAAGGAGAGAGATCATCTGTGTGGATGGACGCACAAAGTTTACCTTGATGCTGTACCAAGGAAATTGACGGTGATGGAAGTGGGATAGGGGGATGATAAAAACCAATAAAAAATTAAGATTCAGATTTCAATTAAGACAATAATCGTAATCGTGTACTTGATTAAATAAATAACATTTGTAACAAAATTCAAGAAAGTGATTGAAATCTTGATTGTTACATTCTACACTCTACAGGAGAGCAGGAGAAATTGAGGGCCAGGGAGCCTGAACTAAGAGGTGATGCAGGGAATTATACTCTAGCAGCCATCAACTGTATAAATAATTGAGGATTTAGGTGCTTATCTCAACAAAATTACTGCCATACAAATGAAATAAGGAGGGCACATCAATAAAGGCAATAAAATCCATTTATATGAAGGATATCACCTTGATCATTCATTATCTGTAATACATAGATGTTAACACGAAATTTGCACTGAAAATATGCATTCTATTTTCAAATCTATGACTGAAAATGAAAAATGATCCAGATAATCGCAATTTTATTTTTTTCATAAAAGTATACTCAACTCATGATGACAATTTCAGCGCACCAACTGCACCTTCCTACTTTAAATAGTTTAATTATAATTGACAGTAAATTGAAAAGTTGCAGAATACCTACCAACTAATCAACCAGTTTTTGAGCCTGCCTACCAACTAGTCTTTGAAAACGCTAATCGTAGATTTTTGAACTCACCAACAATCTTTACACCTTCTGCAGTTCTTAATCGAATAACTTGCATTTTGGTGTTGTGGCCTGTTTTAGCTGCCAACACTGATTCAATTCGTGTCCAAACACTAAGAACTGATCCAGAAAGGACATTGTACGTTCTTCTTCTCAGTCCTACCTCACAATCCAAGCCTAGAGTGAAGCTTTTACAATTACCACTCCTGAAAAAAATGCAGTCATTTTTCATTTTACAGCACAAGAACTGAATGAAACAGATCAGGGATGTGGATTACTCCAGTGAAATGAATAATTTTTTCCACCAATTTCATAATTATTTCAAACAATTTCATATTCTTCAACCAATTTCATATAAACTTAATTTATGAGGTATCATTGTATATCAAGTAATCACAGATGGAAAGGATGGTAAAAAGTAAATATGAATTTAAATATCACACTATATAAAAACCAGCTTATCAGAGTATATCGACGTTTCAGGGGGTGGTAACGCTGGGCGGGTGGAATTCTCGCCCCCGTCTCCCAGGGCAACCGACCTGCTCCCCCCTACCCCGCCAGTGAAGGAAGGAGGGCCCCGGCGGGGGGAAGCATCTCCCAGGGCAAGCGACGTGGTCCTCTCCTCGGGGATTTGGGATATACGATTTTTTGACTTTTAATATTGTTATTATACTCCCTCATTGTGTTGTTTAGTACTCTACCTCCTGTACACACGGGACTTACCCCAACAAGAAGGCACAACTGTGGCCACCTTTTCAGATGATACGGCTATCCTCTCTGTTGGAGATGATATAGAAGCTGCAACACGCAAACTACAGACGTCTACTACTGAGGTTTATAAATGGACCAAGATGTGGAGAATGAAGCTGAACGAATCAAAATCAGCCCACATCAACTTCACTAACCGAAAAGTCCCAATCTTGGATGTTGAGATCAATTCGAATAAAATACCGCATACTGAAGCAGTTAAATACTTGGGTTTGACACTTGACTCCAAATTAAACTGGAATAAACACATAGAAAAGAAGAAAGAAGAACTTAAAATCAAGTACAGAAGGATGTATTGGCTAATGGGAAGGAATTCCCATCTCTCACTTCACAACAAACTGCTTATATATATGCAGATCCTTCGCCCTATTTGGACCTATGGGATACAGATCTGGGGCTGTGCCAAGAAATCAAATATTATGAAAATCCAAACCTTTCAGAATAAAAATACTGAGAAGTATAGTTGGAACCCCTTGGTACATGCAAAACGATGATATTCATCGAGATTTGAGGATGGAGACAGTCTATGAAATTATTGCAAAATACGCAAGGAAGCATGAACATCGCCTCCACAAACACGTGAACCCGGAGATGCTCTACGTTTTGGACAACGAAGGTGAAATCCGACGTCTCAAGCGAAACAAACCACTGGATTTAGTTGTGCTGCGTGAATAGAAGTGCAATCGAACTCAGTGCTAATTAATTGAGCTATATAATAAAGGGCTAGATTTTGCTGTAAACCTACCCTCTTGGAGTGTACCTTTATTGATATGTAAAATTGCTAGATGAAATGTATTTGATTTTTCAGTTGCAATTAATAAATCACGAAAAAAATTGTGTTATTCACCTATTTCTTTTTAACCTGCGTAGCAGGGCCATTAAACTAGTTCTTATATAAAAGGTACCATTCGAAATACATAAAAGGTGAAAAAATCGTCAAGACAAAGTGAAGGCTGCACTGGGGAGAGTTCCTAGAAAAACGTATGGCTGCAACTCACAGCGTGTGTTCCTTCTTTCCTTTCCACCCATGATTTCTTGAAAACAATACCTCATTAGATAAAATGTATAAAATTTGTGGAAAAATTATGAATTTCACAGGGAAAAGCTAAATACATAATAAAACGTAAAGAAATGTACACACCAATACGCATGTGAGCACACATTTTCAGAGGCGTCATACTGCTCTTTCCAGTGAGATTCTGCTTCATCTTTGGTCACCAACTTATATTTCTTTTCAAGTTCACCAAGAGTTTCTTGTCTCAACTGAAATAAAATCAATTTATTAGCGAATGTGATATTTGACCATACAGTAGTATACAGGGTGGATGGGGATCAGTGTGAAAATTTTTTTTGGGTAAAACTACATCGAAAATGGAGTAGAATGGCGCCAGAGTGGGGATCCTATCTCAGTCCATTGGATAGTTATGATTTTTTTAGTGCTTTCACGGTCAACTCCGACCTCACGTCATGAAATCGAGTTTTCTGGAACACTGAAGCGTCCATTTTAATTTTATTACACATTTTCGGATTTAGCATTAAATTTCCTATGAGATAAACATAATTTCAACCTTATAAAATTTCGATTACTCTGTTCATAATCGCAATGAAAGGAAAAATTTGAAATTTTTCGATAAAATTCGAAACAGAGCCGACGTTCCAAAAATAGGCCAAGAAGTTGTCAAATCTCATAAAAACTTCCTCATTTCATGAGCTTTCCAACGGTATACTCAATTTCAGGATTACGACATTTTTTCTTCGAGAAATTAAGTTTCAAATACAAAAAACCAAGGTGGGGGCGTCAATCTTGGTAGGGAAAGGGGTGCAAGGAGTTACTCACGTTCGTTAGGGGATTTCTGAAACAAGAAGTCTACAAAACGCAGGTGAACACAGAAGGAGAATTGAGGGGGGAAATTGTAGCAGCAGCTCAAAAACTTCAGGAGAAGTTAACACTCTCAGTTACTGTGAGAGGTATTCGAAAACGAGCTAGGTTATGCATTCGTAACAGGGGACGTCAGTTCGAACAAATGTTAACCTAAATTCATTTTTGTTTGTTGTATTTTGCAGGTTTTTTTAACAGAAAATAAGAATAAAGAAACAGAAAGAAATGAGAACGTGAGTAACTCTTTGCACCCCCATCCCTACCAAGATTGACGACCCCACCTTGGTTTTTTGTATTTGAAACTTAATTTCTCAAAGAAAAAATGTCGTAATCCTGAAATTGAGTATACCGTTGGAAAGCTCATGAAATGAGGAAGTTTTTATGAGATTTGACAACTTCTTGGCCTATTTTTGGAACGTCGGCTCTGTTTCGAATTTTATCGAAAAATTTCAAATTTTTCCTTTCATTGCGATTATGAACAGAGTTATCGAAATTTTATAAGGTTGAAATTATGTTTATCTTATAGGAAATTTAATGCTGAATCCGAAAATGTGTAATAAAATTAAAATGGACGCTTCAGTGTTTCAGAAAACTCGATTTCATGACGTGAGGTCGGAGTTGACCGTGAAAGCACTAAAAAAATCATAACTATCCAATGGACTGAGATAGGACCCCCACTCTGGTGGCATTCTACTCCATTTTCGATGTAGTTTTACCCAAAAAAAATTTTCACACTGATCCCCATCCACCCTGTATATGGGCAACTTTTGCTTGTCTGAATTTTAGCATTGAACATGCCTTGGACTAACTAGCCAAAAAACGTCACACGGAAGAGGAACATGGGAGGGGAATGTGGGAAGGTATTAAATAAGATGGGAATAATGTACTTATTTTTATGGAAGTTAGTTATAAGTTAGCGTTATAATCCTTTATAGTTCTGCGAGAACCTGAGCTGTGAGTCCTCACTTACATAATCAGTCTAATAGCATTATTACAATAGATACCTTTTAGTCAGTAGACCATGGAGATCAGTAATATTAGGACACATCCTAAGCCAAAAAGCAGACACGAAAATAGCAAATTGAAACCAGCAGAATGATGAGAAATTAGTGAAAGGAAAACTGCAAAAATAGCATGGCTAAAGCAAGTTCCATGTTTTTTGCATTTCAGCCACAGGCTCTAAGCAGTAGGCATCCAGGGGTCAGGGGGCTTGCCCCCCTGGCGAGGCGCTCCGTGCCAAGTTTTCATTCAGATTTAAATGACTAAGAGCCAAAAAATTGTGTATGTATTAAAACATAAAAAATTACATCATAAGGGCATTGAGGGGTTTGGAGAGTGGAATAGATACAGACAAATCATCTTTTGAATAAAATGTCATACATGGAACTTTTCAATTTACATTCTTTAAACTGCTGTGACTCCAATCTCGATGTTAAAAAGTTCGTTGTTTATCCTGATTCATTGAGAAAATTGATTAGCAATTCCAAACACTACCGATCCCTCACAAAATAAATGAACGTCTGCCACTAGAAGTAGTTCCACTTGAAAATTACGTTTCCCTGCATATCGACGAATATGAGAATTTGGCGGGGAAAAAAGACTGCGGGGCTTGTACCTGACTTACCGGACTACAGTTGAATTGCAATAGTTGGGACAACCATCAATAGGGAATGTCCACCATTGAGACATGAATCATTGATGGACACATTGTTCAAATGAAAATTTCAAGATCTAAAGTCACTAACAAATTCACAAAAACATTTGTCATTTCAGCAGACTAAAACAACATTATCAAGTGCTTACTTGTAGCCCAGTGTTTGGACGATAGATAGTGTAGAGTTGGTCTTTTTTTCCTTCCTTAACAGGTTTTCCAGTGCTCGTGCTGTCAAGTGCTTCAGCTAAAATAGCAGTCTGCTTTCCATTTCTTATCTTGATATGGAGAAAAAAAAATGGAAGAAATTAACCACAATAATTGCAACACGCATTCAATTATCAAAACCAAAATCAGTAAACGAAAAATAGATTTAAAAAAGTAGTCATTTCTATGGTGAAAATAGCGGTTCATTTCATTTCCAATCTTCATAGAGAGCATGGAAGAAATCAACAAAAACTCGTTTGTCCTCCTACCATTGCACAGTACTTTGATCAAAACACAATGGATAAAAAAATCGATAATTTATTTTTCCAAGTTTCAAGACCAATTCTGATTGTCCTTTAATGATACAGTATACAAGGACCTTTAGTACTCGTGCAAGTTTTCCTGCCATTTGAGGTTCTTACATACTCATAGCAGAACTTTCGATCCTAAAAGTCGAAGGCTGAAATAATTTCAAGTTCCCGAAAAAAAAAAAATCTTTACTTTGCCAGTAATTTTGCTCGTTTTGTCATCCATTTGGCTAAAAAACAAAATCCGTTTCTTTCTCAGTGCATTCAAGTTTGTGGGTGTAGATTGTTTTCCCACTTCAATTCGCTGTTGTAACGGTCGTTCTCAGAATTGGTGGGAAAATTCAGGCGGGATTTTAAAAAACGGCTCTTCAACTCATTCCTCATCAAGATGTCAGTGCGCGTGGATTCTGGTAGGATTTTGTGTAAGGCAGTCTATTTTGATTCCTCTTTTGGAAAATTATACTTTTCTAGTTTATACTTACTTTTGTAGTTCCAGAAAATTATACTTCTCTTCTCTTTCCTAATAAACATTCAAATTTTGAAGTAATTTTCTGTTTTTTTTTTTTTTAAATTAATTTATTTATTTTTATTGATATGAAGTGCCATGAGCTTTAACAATCAAGACCTACTTAGCTGTACAATACATCTCTATCCATCTTATACAACGTTATGTAAAGTTTTATTGTGATGCTCCTACTCAGCTAGAAGCAGCAAATTCTTCTTCGGACGTTTTAATTGTTTCTGTTTCTTTTATCAAATCTGACCTATTTTTTATTGCTCGGGTGCTTTCTTTCACAAATATATGATACTCTAATTCAAAATAACTCTAAAATTACCAATCACAAGCAGCTCAGGTCCCTTATTTTTATTCACGTTTTTGACTGGTTTTTTTAATGATAAAACTCAGTGGGAATTCTTTTGTAAAAACACGTATGTGGTCTATTCGTAATCAGCGTCAAAGTTCTTATAAGAATCGGTTCTTTCATAATTTTTGAACAACTTGTCTATTTGCTCAAATTATTGTGCATTGGTGCCTGGTCAGTGCATACGGGAACCGTTAGTACATAAAACTATAGTATGCTAAATTATTTTCAACGAAAAAAAAACACAGAGTTTATAGAAAAAACGCCCATTTCCACAAACTATTGTGTTTTTCCTTCAGGACATTATTTTTTACTGCTCTCGATTTATCACAGATTGCAACAACTATTTTTCCAACTGGGGTTTTTTTTTTTTGGTTTGTTATTTTAAATAATGAGCCTTTGTAATTCTGTAGCAACGACTTTTTATAGGCCCTCTCCCCCTCCTCAAACTTGGTCTTCTATGTTTCATAGGTTCTTCTATGGCCATAAATGGCCCAAAAAATAGGATAAAATGGATGCAAAAAAATAGGATAAAATGGATACAAAACAATGGTTATTTCACGAATAGACTCCATTAAATGGACCCCAAACTTTTTGGGTCTAGTTCGTCCTAACTTCTAGCCAGCCTGATCACCTCACTGGTTCCATTCGAACTGGTCAAACGTGGAAAACACTTTTTTCAAGGTTTTTATTGAGATGGGAAAGTGGGATGATAATTGGCTTCTGTTGTTATTAGTACGTCAACGAACAGAGCTGCTATGTTAGATACCACATTAACCTTTCAAACTAGCAGAGATCCATAATCGCTCGAAAATTTTGTTTACGATCAAGATTCCCAAATAATTAACAGTGGGCCATTAGAAAATAACGCTGTAATAGGGACCCTGCCTTGAGGTCCTTTGTTATCTTGGAATCAGAATACCCTGGGAGTGGGTCAATAAAGTAACTGGAGATGTTATCTTCTGAAGGGTACACTAAGTAATTTAACTTTAAGGAGTGTTCATTCTGTCAGGAGATATTTACCCCAAAGTCCAGCACTTGCTACTTGTACTATCCTTATCGCCTTCCCCTCTCTCCTGGATGCCCCTTCACTGACCCCGAGCCATCTTTCAACGAGCAGAACGCTTCAAACAATTGCCCTCGGTGACGCCCGCCCTCCTCTTTCCGTTTTATTTGTTACTCTATTATTCATCCACTTTTTGACGTAAGTCTTTTTGCATATTTTTCATGAATATACTATGGACAGGAATGTATTGGATTTGTACGATTTTCTCATTATCTTCTCATAAACTTGCGTCCAACAATAGTTTATGGTTTTCATAATTTGTCTGATTCGGTAGGATGGTAAGAAAAAATCAAACTCAAAGTATCGAAGAAAAGTCTCAAAGTGAGGAGAACACGATCGAATTCAACAAAGCAAAAGGGAAATGACGTGTGGAAAATTACTGTGGTAACACCTTAGGAGAGAAGTTGGCGATGAAAGAGGGGTTCATGAAGATGGGTGAGGATTGTGGAGGGAGGGAAGGTTACTGAAACGTGTCGAGCGCACTCCAGTACATCCCTGAGGAACCGAAAAATAGTTCGTAAAAGTTCTAGAAGATCGCAGGCAAATGCAGAAGCAGTCGGGAAAAACGCGTGGTTCGCAGTCAGGGCACTGCAACCCTTGGCGGAAAAACGCGTGGTTCGCGACGAATGGGTTAACCATTGATTAAAAATAATGGCGGCACGACCAAAACACTGACCCATCGTTATTATCTAGATCTTTTATTACAATACTCTGGAGGTGCTAAAAGAGTAGGGAACTACTAACCTAGTTTGAATTATTGCAATAGTTTCATTCCTTACAAATACTTGGATAAAAAAGTAAAGGAGTAAATGAATATAAAACAAAATAATCTTCCAGCCATAAGTTGAAAAATAGGAAATTTACTAGAATTTATTTGAAATTACCTGATGTGAAAGATAAAACCCTTCTTTGGCACCAGTAAGTTGGGACCATCTGTCTGATGCATCATTAAAGTGCATGCCTCGTTCAACATGCACAATATGAAGCTCACAAGTAGCGACACCTGTTGCATGCTTTCGAACAAATTTATGAACTTTTATTCGTTTCATATTTTCTCCAGCAGATCCCAAATCTGTAATAATATTTTTTATGGTATGAGTATCAATATATTCAAGAATTTACAATAAAGGATCCACCCTAGGTAAGAGAGAATCTAGTGTACTAAATCATCCTAGCCAGTAAAAAATTAGTGTATTAAGCATTAAAAACATCACTTACCAAGTATACCAAGATCAAATCTTCCAGTTTTCTTAGCTTGTGTCACTATAGCCTGTAGTGTATCAGTGAAGTATTTAAAGAGTCGATTTTGTAACTCAACGGGCATTCCCAAAATTCTGTTGAGGAATTTACTCATGTTATTATAATCTTTATCTAATATCAAAGATCCAGGTAGACTGTCGTTATTAACAATCAAACCAACTCCAACCAAAGCAGCAGCAACATCTGAAAAATCAATATTTAGTTGTTTTTTTGTCCTTGAATTTGTGTACTACTTTTCGTGCATAACCAGTAGTTGTCAGCTAATAATGGTAGTAATTTAGTAATAAATCTAATAAACACAAATAAAATGTGACGCTGTGGAACCACACCAAGAATAGTGGACACTTTGGAAAATACCACCCCTTAACCTGGAGTACCATGAAGGACTTCTGTACGTTCTCTTGATGTTATCAATGAACGATATAATGTTGATGTTGGCTGTCATATAGATTTGTGTATTTATGCAATTATTTCAATAGACGTCTATTTGGTGAGACATTTCAGTTGTAGGTGTAGGCAGAGGTAGAGTTGTCATATGGGAATCTTCAATTCTGAACTAATTTAAAACGTAAAAAAGACTGACACGCAGTGGGAGACGTTCTGTTGAGATAAATTACGCAAATTTTCCCTTGAGCAGATGTGACATACCACCACAACAGAACAACTTCGGAGTGGCTGACCTTTAGGGCCAGTTTATAAATCGTATTTGTTAGATAGTTTGGTTGCCCGTTTTCAAAAATTATTCATTAGTGAATGAAGTGGTGTTTATGAATACGCAATACACAAACTACTGTCAAACTTCTAGGAGCTTGGAGATTGATTTCAACCAGTCATTTTAGGTCTTGAATATCCAAACAGGCAGCGCTACCCCCTACCACTGAATTGTGGAAACTGCATGAACTAGAAGTCACTACACAACCATTTCATGTCGTCTGCTTTGTACAGCCAGTTTTGTTTTCCTCAACATCTACATCTCGTCTTTTGGCGCACTAAGTACAACTAAAATTATATTTACGTACATAGTTATTTAATTGCTGAATGTAAAGTGGCGTGGAAATTAATTGAGTGTGCATTGCCGACCAAGACAAACGAGTATCCTATTGTCAATACGCTGAGCACCAACTGAACTTTACCAGCAGGTATTAATTGCTTTATTCATTCTTGATTGTAAATAGGTACCTAAGTACCTAATAGGCAAAATATCTGCAGATTGTAGGCTATTCAACCATGAACATGTATGCAAATAATCACGTAGGTAAATAACAATATTGTTATGATTATAATATTATATTATCATAATTTTTTCCATTTAGACCAAAAATTAGAAAGCTCTATTTTCTGTGATACCTATTCATGGTATGCAGATATTTCTCTTTTGCGCCTACCATTAAGGTTTTTCATTTTGCTCGACAATAAATTGTAGTTGTAATATTCCAATGAAGTATTATGGGTAGCTGATGTCCCTTCATCATTGAACGATTACCGCTGCACAATCAGATGGACGTGAATGAATAGAGAGGTTACCTCATTGATAGCTGGGATTCACTTTGTTGGAGTGGTAACTATGTTCTTCCTCCACCAAATCCCAATCAGCCTCATCAGTTTGATATTGATAAAGGAAAACAAATTTTAGAGAGCAACTGATCATCGATTATGTTGATTCACGCATTAGTTGCTGGGAGATTTGATAAACTAGCCCATAGTGTGAAATCGCAGAAAATTTCCAACATAAGGTTATTTAATAACCTTGAAGACAGTTCTTCTTCAGGTAGAACTTCCCAATGCCATAACCCCAACCTCCCAAGCAGCACAGGAAGACTCAGACGTCATATTATAATTATAATTTCTATTCAAGTTCATTGAAACATGAATAAATGTAAACAACTATCGATGGATTTTATTCTAAATAAACGGAGCACTATGTAGACGTAATATGTTGAAACAATAAAAACCAAAAGAGAACGCACCCTTCATGAAATCTCCACTGTAATCACTGGGAGGAGGAACTAATGGTGCTTCGTAGCCCATAATTGTTTTCATTGTGGCTTCTAAAGCAGAACGCCCATATTTGTTGTCTATGTTGAACCTAGATAGATCTCTCGTTTCAGTAGCTCTTCTATCACCATGGGTCAGAGCACCCTACAATAAAAAGTTCAATATTATTTCCATTTAAATGTTACTCATAATCAGCTATGACGCTAATCACGTTCGCAAAACAAAGAAAAATACAACTATCATATCACGTATTAGTGTAAGTTCTCCTTACCAAACTTTCCAGTCTTTTGGCTACGATTGAAGCAAACCTTCTTTCACCAGCGAGATCAGATATTAAAAATATGTATTCTGGAGCACTAACTTGGTTACTACGATGCGTTCGACCTGCAAAAGAAATATGTGATTTTAATTATTAATCATTGGCTGAATTCAAGATAGAATATAAAAGCAAAAACAATGTTTAAATACGACCACTACTTTCCCCAGTTCCATACTCTCAATGTAGGTATAGCTGATTTTCTTTTGTTAATTTATGTCCGAAAATTTACGTGGAGTACATAGGTCTAAAGAACGCTTTAGAGAACACTAAATGCAATAACTAGACAACATATAAAGAAAATATAAAAAATAAAGAATAAGAAAAACATAAAAGATAAAAGAAAGAAAGAAAAAATAAGAAAATATAAACAAATAATATAAAAAATAAAGAAAGTATAAATATTCAGTCATATAACAAATATACACTAGCTCTGGTTTATTAGGAAGAAGAGAGGGCATAAAGAGGTACATATAAATGATAAAATGAGAGATTGATTCAAAGAAATCAGGCATAGAAGGGAATAAGAGTAAACTGTGAGTTTAAAAAGAATGAACTTCTAAATTCTTTGAAGCTCTCGCATTCAAGTTAGAGCCTGAAGATAGGATGTTGGACAGAAAACTGAACACAATTCCTTTACTTCCCTCACACAACACAAAATGATGACTTAAGGGCTGCATGATCCTCTGAAGTAATCTAATTTCATGAGGTCTGGGAGAGCAACCATAGGCTATAAAACGATTCATGTACACTTGAAATTGAAGTAAACTGCACTCCGCTATTTTCCATTTGAATAAGTAAAAGGACAACAGAAGAGTTGTATGACTGGTGAAGGGCTCAGTAAGAGGACTTCATACTTTTTTGTTGGCCTCATTTCAAATAAAGGACCTACCATATGATGGTTGGCACCATATGATGGCGACCTACCATATGATGGCCTTTTTGACGGAGAGATGAACATTATGGTAAACATCTCAACTCACACTTCCCTGTGAAAACATGTTCGATTTGAAATGCCACCATGATGGTTCATCGAAACTCGATTGACTTTTTAGGTCCCCCAACCAATTCAAAGAGGAGGTGTAAGGCACGGCTCAATAGAAGATAAAGTCGCCCAAGTCAACAAGCCATTTCAAATATTTGTAGGACTTAGACAGAAAAACCAAAAGTGCAATGAATAGGGATTTAGCGTGGAACAACAAAAACAGAAAAACTTGACACTTTAAGCCTCCCCATTTCACCATTCACACCCAACTACTTCTTTTTAACATTTACCTTCACAGTAATCTAAAATAACATCATCTATGACCTAAGCATTCAGAGTAGCTAACAGACCACACAAAATATTTTTCTATCCCTAAATAGATTAGATGTTTCATTTTTCTAGATCAAAATATCAAAAAAGAACTCTCTATTTCGGTCATTCATCTATATATTCTCTGAGGAACGGATACAACCAATGACGTACAAAGCATGTATAGCCTGGTTGGAAATTCACTGACACCAGGATCACAATTTCAAACAGAAAAGTTGAGGAGGGGTGATGATGTCATAAGGATGTACAAATAAAAATCCTCCCACCGAATTGCTGAATTGCACGATCAGCGCTCCATGGCAACTCCAACGTGATATGTACTCTTCTTCTTTGATTACGTGCTCTTCTATCGCTTTGTAAAGATATGCCTGAACTCGCAGCTTCGGATATAATGGCTACATCTTTAAGGCCATCCATGAACCTTTGTTTTTCTGAAATAAAATACAATTTCATCTAAGTCGCATTTCACTCAAAGAAAACAAGAGAAATCCATAAAAATGATATAATTTACATCTACAGCAGTCCATATTTCAACACTTTCACTGGGTGACGTAGAGTGGTAACTAGGGATGAGTATCAGACAACAAAACATCGGTTAATGATGTCGATTATTAATTTTTATTAATTAATCAATCAGAAAAAGTTCCAGTCATGGAGCATTATCGTACAGGCATATTTTTCTCAATCATCATATGATCACTTTGTGAGCAAAGATATTGTTAATCAAATTAGGATTTTTAATAATAATAATTATTTATTTGATATTTGTTTTTTAGCACATTATAGTGAAATGCAACACTTTTTCCGGAATAAGATTGAGTTGAAATTTTTTAATGTTCTGGTTCATAGTTGGCAAACTTTTTGTTTTTGGAGTAATTTTCTGCTTTAATACATAATTTTAACAATTGTCAGCCATAGTTTTGCCATTTTTAAAAATTTATTTCTCATATTTTTCCCAAGAGGCCAATTTCCTGAGCAGTATCAGTGCTGTGCAACAAACCCATTCATTTTATTTTCATTTTTTGGAATATTTGATTTTTCAGCGAAAAGAAGAAGTTTTAATCTCAATTCTAGAACAGTTATAATCTAAAATGAAACATACGCTGACACACCCGTATTTACATTTATATTCTTGTAGGGGTTGCAATACTTTTATGTTTTCAGTTATTTACCAAAAGGGTAGCACATAATTTTAAAACAGAAACCCATTATCTGGACAACTGTGGTCTATATTATTCATATTAATCTGTAAATAACGGCAAAAAGGTATTTTTTTGAAGATAAAAAACTTTTTTAAATAGTCCTAGTTGAACGTAAACAACAAAGGCGTTATTCACATTGACGAGACAGGTCTAATAGGTGAGCAGTACCTTATAGTTCCATTAGGAACTTGTTTTGAAGAGTAAAATATATGAAAAAAACAACATATAAACTCAATTAATCGAACCCATTTAATTGATTACTGATAAATTGACTCTTAATAACATCGATCGAAAAATAATAAGTTTTGGAGAGAAAACAAAGGTTACTCCGATTAATTTGATACCCATCCCTAGTTGTAATACGTTGATAATCTACTCCGTAGGTCTGGACCCTCCCTCAGCTATTCTAGACCTCAGACAAGATTGACACACCACGAATTGAAAAGACTGAAGTTCAAGTCAGATAAGGAAAAATTGCATTTTGACGCTTCTGTATACCTATCCTTCATATTTTCAATAGTCGAACAACACAGTTCATAATAATTCATCGCTAAATCAGTACACATGTCAAAAAATTTAAAAATGGTTAAAACTCGAATTTTTGGAAAAACGCTTCTATTGCATACACTTGAATGTTGAAATACGCTTCACGAGAATCATGGAGAATTAGCAATACTTACCAGTCAAGTTTAAGGTCTCCAATGGCACATCTACTTCTGAGCGACTCTCATACTGAATGCCATCTTCAGTTTGAACAACACGTCCTTTACGGCCTGTCATCTGGGAAAAAAATGACGTAAAGACAAACCATTCCAATTTCAAACTAAACTCAACAGTAAAAAATCAATCAACATTCGAAAGTTGATTAACTGAGAAATACTATCACCACATACTTCCAACACATTCCATTCACAGGGATCTTTTCCTGATTCTAGCAATAACCTGACTATATGAAATATCCACCCAGAGGTCCCATATCTAGCCTAATGCAAACCAAAGAACTTTGGGAATATTTTGGAGCAGGATGGGGGACATAGCCAGAGTGCTGGAACTTTGTGGAAGACCAGCTGCAAGTAATAAGAAATTGCCACTCCCTCTACCATTCCAATTGCATTTCAAAATTATCTAGCTAAGGAGCTTGCATACTGACAATCTCTCAATGCATAAATAAACTGGATGTTAAAATTGTCCTCAGTTTCATGTTGGTAAAGCAGCCTGGATGAATTTAAGAAAGACAACAACTGTAGTTCCACACTTCTTGGCAATGACCAATTAGTTACCAAAAGCGCATCATCCCAAGATTTGAGATTCAACTAGTGTTAACGATTTCAAGTAATGAATAAGTCAGCAGATGCAGTTTCACCTAGATAACCCTTCGAGAATAGAAGGGGATGTGATTTAGAGCATACAGAGACTACAGGATATATGAATGGAAGTGATACCAACAAGCCTATCTTAACGAAGATATGGCAAAGAAAAGTAGGTTTGAAATCGTGTCCAGATGAAAAGACTTCGTTAAACCACCACATCATCTAGGAGTGCCACTTCTCATAGCCACTGAACATGAAGTATAAAAAGCAAGAGTGGTGGTGAACCAATAGTCCTGTGGTCCTCTCCTCGGGGATTTTTACGATTTTTTGACTTTTAATATTGTTATTATACGTTTGTAACTAGGGACTCGAAGGAATTTTTCAGATGATACTATCCTCTCTGTTGGAGATGATATAGAAGCTACAGCTCAGTTGATGATTATTGGACCAAGATGTGGAGAATGAAGCTGAACGAATCAAAATCAGCCCACATCAACTACAACCGATTCTTGGATGTTGAGATTTCAATAAAATACCGCATACTGAAGCAGTTAAATACTACATTTTTTAAACTGGAATAAACACATAGAAAAGAAGAAAGAAGAACTTAAAATCAAGTACAGAAGGGGAAGGAAGTCCCATCTCTCTCTTCACAACAAACTGCTTATATATAAGCAGATCCTTCGCCCTATTTGGACCTATGGGATACAGATCTGGGGCTGTGCCAAGAAATCAAATATTAAGAAAATCCAAACCTTTCAGAATAAAATACTGAGAAGTATAGTTGGAGCCCCTTGGTACATGCGAAACGATGATATTCATCGAGATTTGAGGATGGAGACAGTCTATGAAATTATTGCAAAATACGCAAGGAAGCATGAACATCCCCTCCACAAACACGTGAACCCGGAGATGCTCTACGTTTTGGACAACGAAGGTGAAATCCGACGTCTCAAGCGAAACAAACACTGGATTTAGTTGCTGATATAATAAAGGGCTAGAATCGTTCGGCTAAATTGCTAGATGAAATGTAGATTTTTCTGAACTATTCATATTCCATTCCTTGGTGGTGAACTAGTCCTTTTTTTTTTCAAACCTAGTCGAGGAATTTTCAGAACTGATTAGACACAGCTCAGTTGATGATCATTCAAGAGCGGTCTACACCATTTTATTAATTCACGTTGTTATGTAATTTTTCTTACCGTTTCACTGATTCAATACCATTACTTTTGTTATCAATTTTGATGAGATGACGACTTATTCATGTTCCAAACAATACTGAAAATCGTTCGGCTAAATACAGTTCTGAACTGATTCCATTCCTTCTTTTTTTTTCAAACCTGATTCCATCCAGAACTGATTCGAGATCTTTAGTTTAACAAACCTTTTCTCTCCTGAGCTACCACCAACTGTAGTTCCTCACAAGCATTGTCCCTTTCACCAGCATCCATAGAATGGTTTACATTGATGTAGAGCTAGATATAAAATGTAAGAACACCTAACACACACTATTCCTCATCTTCTACTGGTGGTTCATCAAGGATTATAACAAATTACCGTTAATTAGAAGTTGATTATTGACTCCAGGTTAACACATTAAGCAGAACAAATTAAGCCTGTAGGGCCCTTATAGACATACTTTTATTAAAGTAAAATCCCCAAATTGGTTTTTTTCTCATGCATTTTACCAATGAACATTGACCAAAAACCACTTTCCTGGTCCCACACTGTGTTACACCAGGTTTTGTCGAAGAGGAACATCACGCATAGGAGGTGAAATGGCTCCACACCGAAAATATAAACAACTCGCAAAACTTTTTCAGCCTTTGCCCAAAAATTGAGTCACCTGTCACTGACAGATATCAACCCTGACTCAAATATCAAGTCATCTTCACTGAACGTGTTAAGATTAACTAACTTAAGCAAATACCAACCCTTCAGACAGCCAATTAGTTTGATGGTTATATAGCTTTTCCAAGTCGAATTGAGAATTTTCCAAGTCGAATTGAGAATTTTCCAAACCAAATTGAGATTTTTCCAAACCAATTTGAGAATTTTCCAAGTCGAATTGAGAATTTTCCAAGTCGAATTGAGAATTTTCCAAACCAAATTGAGATTTTTCCAAACCAATTTGAGAATTTTCCAAACCAATCTGAGAATTTTCCAAATCAATTTGAGAATTTTCCAATTTAAGAAACTTTCACTACTAAAAAGGAAGAGGAAGTTTTCCAAACCGAATTGACAATTTTTTAAGGCAATTCAAGACTTCTATTGAAAACAAAATTAGTGAAGCAGAATGAAAGAATAGCACTTCATGAACTAATTAACATTGAAATCAAAAAGACAAAATGAACGAAGAATACTCCATAAAAATTACGGTCTTGTTAAGAACAGAAAAAATCGAGGCTACTCTGCGTTTGGCTGGTCTATTGAAGTCAACAAAAACAAAAATTCGTTCATTTTGACATTCTGATTTCAATGTTGATTTGTTCATAAAGTGCTATTCTTTTATTTTGCTTCACTAATTTGGTTTTCAATAAAAGTGTTGGATTGCCTTAAAAAATTGTCAATTTGGTTTGGAAAACTCCCTCTTCCTTTTTAGTAGTGAAAGTTTCTTATATTGGAAAATTCTCAAATTGATTTGGAAAATTCTCAAATTGGTTTGGAAAATTCTCAAATTGGTTTGGAAAAATCTCAATTTGTTTTGGAAAATTCTCAATTCGACTTGGAAAATTCTCAATTCGACTTGGAAAAGCTATATAATAGTTTTAAGCCATAATCATTCATTGCTGCTCTACCATAACTATGGAACTTTAAAACCATCCTCCCCAGAACTGCTAAACTGAAAATTTATTGAGAGGCTTCCCTAATTACGTAATTACGTTCAAATTTTTCAATGTTGGGGGCAGGCAAGACTTTGATTGTTGCTCTGTTTCCCTTACCGTCAAAGGTTACTAAAAAAGTATACAGGTTTGACTCCTTGAAATTCCATTATGAACAGCCCCATATGACCTTAGAATTGTCAATAATAATTTCAAATTATAAAGTTTAGTAGTTTTGGCTTTTAGGAGCAACGATGAGTTCACATGGACAACCAGAATCAGATTAATCTGAATATAATTCACTCACTATGAGGAAAATGTAATATATTTTCATAAAATTGTTTCTAAACTATTAGTTTCTCTGGATGATTCCTCTTTGCATACCCATCCCCAATTGAACCTGTAATCACCCATAACCAGAGCACCAAGTTAAAAATGAGAAACAGAAATAGTCCAGCAGGTTTCTTCACTGCTCTCTTAGTAAACTCAACCAAGTAAAAGGAAATCACATGTACACGCCACACACACAAACAGGATAGCGATTTCAAATCTGAAAAGACTCACTTCAGCAACATTTTCAGGTCCTCCTAACTCATCTATCAGCTGGTCCAATGTGTTCGGTGGTAACGAATCGCCTAAAATTTCAATTTTCGCTAGGAGTTCCTCCTTCATACTACAAGCTCTTTCCACAGCAGCGTGGCCAGGAAATGATGAAGGCTGGTCTGAAGTCACAGTGGCTACCTTCCCTTTTGTTTTCTTCAAAATGAGAGAATCTATTTTATCACGAGTTGTCCTTCTCTTGTTGACTTTTTTCTTGCTAGATTTTTTCTTCCTTGAGATCCAGGGGTCTGAAAAGGTGAAAACACTCGTCATTCAATATACTTTTTTCATGTTAACAAGGTCGTAGTGTGATATATACCCCACGATTAAACATACAGTGTGTACAGTATGAGAAGGGGATCGATTCAGCAACTAATTTGCAACAAATTTTACCTCTTAGCAATTTTTTTCAAGTCCACTCCTTTTCTGCCTTTTGTACACCAATTTTTTTTTTTGTATTTTCGATCTTACTTTACTGAAATGGCCATAACTCCCTTGATTAACAAAATAAATGAAATGTTGAATATATATCGTTGAAAAGATCTTTAAATTTTCTTCAATTGTCATTTCATAACATTATCTCTTAAGCCACGTAGTACATGAGTTTTTCCAGCCTGAACTTGAATTTTCATCAACCTTCTGTTTTTCTCTATTTTTAAAACTTTTTCCAATGTTGATTTACTACTATACCATCTACTGGAAAATGGTTGAGCTCTATGGTAAAAACTTCCTATACCTATACCCTATATAGATACCTACAGCTATATCCCCCTCACTCTACAATTTCATACAGCATCTAAGGTATTGAATCATGTGAAAACGGTGATTTCGTTTAAACAAATTCACGTTTTTTCTCGTTTAAACACCAATTTCTTTGTCAAAAATTGCTTATAAAATGAAAATATATATATACATATTTTCTATCTAAGTTAATATTGATATTCTATTTTAGTGAATATAAATATGTATAGAAAAAAATATAGACCGCTGATGTATAGAGAAGTATAGAAAGCTGATGAAATGTATGTATGTTTTTACCATAGAGCTCATCCATTTTCCAGTAGATGGTAGTAAATCAACATTGGAAAAAGTGAAAAAAAAATATTTAAACAAAAACCAAAAAAACGGAAGGTTGACAAAAATTCAAGTTTAGGCTAGAAAAACTCATGTATGATGTGACTTGGGAGAAAATCTTATGAAATGACAATTGAAGAAAACTTTAAGCTTTTTCAACGATTTAATTAAAATTCAATTGATCCTGTTAATCAAGTTATGGCCATTATTAAGATAATTGCCATTAAGTTAATTGGAGTTATGGCCATTTCAGAGAAGTAAGGTCAAAAATACAAAAAACACTGATGTAGAATAGGGAGAAAAGGAGCAAACTAAAAAAAATTGCCAAGAGGTAAAATTTGTTGTAAATTAGTTGCTGAATCGATCCCTGAAGTTGCGGTCCCCTAGTAATTGAAAATTCCCGCCATAGCAGACTTCCCCTACCAACCCCCAACATTGCAGATTGGTGAACCGCAACATTGTATTATAATGTGACATATTTTATTATGATATCGCATTATTGTATTATAATTATGTGACATATTATATATATTGCACTATAATTATACAACTACGATTGTAATTAGGGGTTAACGTATCGAAAAATCTCAAAAACGTTTGGTGTAAGAAGGTGGTTTTATTGTTTGATTGAGATAGAAATTTGTTAAATGAACGGAATGAGACCCATTTAAAATATCAGTTAGTTAGGCAGTCAGGCTGCAGAGCCCGTTCAATAGGAGGTCTGAGCTAGATTGAATGGGTGGTGGCAAACCAAGTACTTTTGATCCCAATTACAAGATATGGAGGCACGAGATGCCTAGTTTCGATAATGTACCGCGTACTACTTCTAATGTACATGGATCAGTGATTTGAAAACAATTGGAAACTGCACTGAAATGTGGACAAGAGCAGAGACGTGATAGGCTGGGTGGAGCTCAGGGGCTTGTGTTTATAAGGCCTGGGTGCTGAATAGGGTGGAAAGGATGTAACTTATCCATGAATGTGTGGGAACATTGTGTTTGAGAGAACATCCATCTCTTAATGTCACCAACCTTGTTGAACTAATTCCCACTGCACCTGAGGGACACAGTGTTGTTACTTCCTGGGCACACCTAACATATTAATGTGTACAAAAATGTGAGTAATTTATTAAGTGTGCAAAATACTGTCTACTGTCTAAAAAATTATACATCATATGGAAAGGTTGAGTTCAATCCACAATAGATCTCAAAGGTCACAATGGAGAAGTACCCATACCATTCATAAAAATAATAAACGTAAACATTTTCAAAAATTTCAAGTTTGATGAACGTTGTTTATAGAATACTACTATTTGGCAAAATCTTATTGGTCATAAATCTGAGCGTCCGAAGTTGTGATCAAATCCCAAAACAAAATGTAATTTAAAAATCAACACAAACTGATATATTCGGTCACGTTGGATTCAGTTGGCTTGCCCGTTTAGAATCCACCTCTCACTTCATCCTGCTTGTTCATACAGTTGTCTTTTCACCATCGTTAGATACATTTATTTCTAAAACTCTCTTTCTTTATTTTTTCTCGAAACCTCGTTTTTTCAGCGCTAAATAACTTAACCCTTTGTGGTCGAAAGTTGAATTCCGGTCGTGTCCACAAGGACGGAAGCCGGTCATGTATGTATTTTATAGGAAGACTTAGTACACATCATTATCGCTTTCAAGGATGATTAGCTTTTTGCGATAAGTCATCTAAAAACGCATCATCACGTTTGGAGATATATATTCATCAAATAAAAGCTCTGATTATTGTAATTTTAAAAAATTGTAATTATGCTCCTTGAACAAACATTTAGGATAACATTAGGTACTCTTCATTTATTTAGAGTTATGTTTGAGATGACAATGTGATGAGCAAGTTTTCATCATGAAAAAAAAAACACATTTGTAAAAACGAAATTCATTTTTCAAGTGAAAATTATTGTTGACGTTATAAGTACATTTGTCTAGAAACGAAAAAGGTAGAAATTCACATTATTTTTTATGATAGTAAAAAAAGATAACGTTCAAATAGTAACCTGTCAAGGAGAGGTTTCCCATTTTCCTTCCCTGTGGGGTTCATTTTATCAATAAAGTGCTGCAGTCTGTAGTCAAAACCTTCAGAAAAACCAACAGAATCGCGCTCAATATTCGAAAAATACCGAGCTAGCACCGGGTTTCGTCTATGAAGACAAGAAAGGGCGCCGAGCAGAGACCGGCATTCGACCTACAAGGTATCAAGGTTGCCAAGCAGGGCCTGGCTTCCGTCCTGTGAGACATCCCTCTCCCGAAACGTTCCGTCCATATGTGGATATTTTCTTGGCGGGTCCTGACCGAATTTCGTCTGGAAAGGGTTAAGGTTTTGCGCCCAGATTGTCCAACTGAACAGGACCCATGTAGAAATAGTATTTATTCATTCATTTGAAAAAGAGTCGTTTCAAAGAGTCTTCGTTGAGTACAATCAGTTCAGTATGCAGACCTCACGGTTTCTAATAGGTTGTCTTTTTTTTTAAAGTACCTAAATAATTTGAGATGTACGCCACAACCTCGCAACCCATTAACGTTCAACTTTTTGGTGGAAGTTGATTTGAGAACTGGCTTTTTCACGTTCAGAAGCTCCTTCAGCGAAATCTTGAACTTGATAAAATATACAGTAAACCACCTGAAGATGAAGCCTTCTCAAGACTATGATGATAGACTTGAGGCTGATGATGCAAAAGCACAAGATATTATAGTGCAATGCATATCAGACAACAGTTAACAAATAATGCTTTGAAATATTAATTTTGACGGAAAATCGAGCTTGAACGAATATCTAAATGAATTCAATAAAACCGTGAATGAATTGAGGGATGCTGGTGGAATCATGGATTCACGTGAATATATATATCACAGTTATTGACAATGATGATCAAAAGTTATCACTCAGTCAGGACCTCAATCGATAATCTGCTAAGTACAGAGTCGGATATGAAGGAAACTATCATTACTTAGCTAAGCTTATAAGGGATGCAGCACAATTACTCCAAGCATTTCGTTACTACATCACCACAATTCAGAGTAATTTACATAATTATGTGATGATTTAATTCTCCCATATGGTATTCTTACTGAATGACAACATAATGCAAGCATCAAAAGTCCACAAAATAAATTTACCTTCACTGTCACTTCCATCGTCAAAGGGGTTGAAATCACTACTCATATTACTGTCTTCTGAATGGAATTCGCTTTCTCCAGAATCTGTTAAAGACATTTTATACTCAGATCCGGAAGTTGAGCCACGTTCAGAATCACTACCAGATGAATCAGCCTTCACTCTCTTAACAGCACGCGCAGCTGCTTGCCTCACTGTAATGCAATGATTACCTACAGTAAGATATCTAATTGTGAACCATTCGAGACAAACAATATAAACATGAGTTTAATGATTCCTAAAAAAATACAACTTCATGAAAAGGTATGGTTAATGGAAGTTATTAAACCTGAATGAGTTGTTCAATATAGAATGAATATCAAGACCACTGATACCACTTGGCAACTTCTCCAGAAGAACTAGGAATGATTGAGTATGTTCTATATAAATATGAAGTGTACCAGGTTTTCGTTTTCCACTAGAAGTACCAGCTTCAGGGATGGCTCCAGCAGTACCAGATGAATTGGAGGTTTTCTTCTTGTCCAAACCAATCAGAAGATTAATTCTATTTCTGTCTGGGGCAGGAAAGTGTTTCTCCACAAGAGTTTGTAAGACACCCCTAAGAAAGAATAAGAAGCAAACTCACAAAAATTGCATAAAAGCTACACATTTTGTAGGTGTTTTGGGTGAGATATTTGGAACTCACTTAGCTGTTGAAACAAAATCATTGAGTTCACCATCATCCCTTTCCAACTGTTCCAAGGTTCTGGCTTCCCCAGTTGACTGCAATCCAATTACGACACATTTACCGCATTTCACAGCTTCCCTGCAAAACTTTCAAGTTGCAGTGGATGCTTGATAAGGTTTCACTTTGTTATCATGCATGCCATCAAGCACCTAGCACTAACCTTGCAATGTTCACTGCAAAACGAACCTTGGCAGCAATACACAGGTACTTGAAAAACCGTTGATGAGAATTCCAGAATTGGCCCCACATGGTTTTTTTCATTCGATTTTCTGCATCAATCAGTTCTGCTGCTTCTTGGAA
Organism: Creontiades dilutus; assembly: GCA_031894815.1. Classification (NCBI taxonomy): domain Eukaryota; kingdom Metazoa; phylum Arthropoda; class Insecta; order Hemiptera; family Miridae; genus Creontiades; species Creontiades dilutus. The sequence continues at coordinate 31,358 of JAVIWC010007843.1, read as the reverse complement.
TTTTTGCAACGCTTCTACCCACTAAAATACACAAGAGATGCAATATTTAATTTATCACTCTACAATACCACCACTACCACAATAAAAACAATGTACAAGTTCGTACATATGCATTTATACATCTCTCTCTATCTTGCAGGTAAAGTGTTCTTCTTAATTTATGAGATGAGTTTTGTTCTTGAGAATCAGCTGGTATATTTAGTTATCATTTTTTACATAAATTGGAATATCGGTTTGAATTTTAGTTATTATATAAGACTATGGATGTATGTTACGTTTGATTGTATTTTTGTTTCTCTCTCCCCCAGAGCATACGCCGAATTTGTTTTGCATCCTCATGTGAATATGTAGGAATTGTTTGAAATAGTTGAACAAACCACTACACAAGACAGCTTTCATTTATTTATTTATTTTTTGCAATTGATAGATGGAGCCTGATGTTATAATTTTTTATTTCTTTATGTACATATATTTCTGTTAAAAAGTAAGAGAGGACCAATAGGTCCTATTTTTGTACAGATTATTAAATAAAAAGTCAATCAATCTCTCTCTCTCTCTCTCTTTATAGTAAATCTTTTCTTCTCCAATCAATTAATATATATAATGAAAATGCTACTTTATTCGATTTAAAATTATATGTTAATAATTTTAAGAACAACTTTGAAAGAATGCTATTGAAACGGAAAAGTAATGAGTAATTGTTTTGTCTATTCAAGAAGATTTAATTTCGATACCTCCACAAGAAGTTGGTGGTTATTTTTTTTTTCTTCTACTGGCTAGAAGAACCATAATTAATAGTTGATTTATTAATTTTTGTACACGGTTGTACGGGAAAATGTATTTAATTTGTACAGGGAGGAAGGAAGAGAGGACCAGCACTGATTATGAACTTGAGGTACTACGCCAATTAAGGGATACAAGGTTCTATGAACGTTTGGCTACAGACCCCACTCAAAAATTGGCAGCGGAACTTAGAAGGTACATTAAATTAGTTCCTGAAGACGTAAAATGCCCTGACTTCGATCTTCTTCCCAAAATTCACAAGCCCTATTCTCTCCCCAACCATCCCCCTCCAGGCCGTCCAATTTTAGCAAGTTTTGGTTGTGTTACTGAAAGGATATTGGCTTACGTTGATTCATACCTTCAACCAATTGTGCAAAGCCAACACTTCCTCACAGTACTTCGGGATACAACATTTCCTTCAAACGTTATTCTCGCAACAATTGACGTAAATTCGCTCTACACCGAAATTCCACATAATGCCCTAACACAATTTCTTCAAAATCGCCCTGAACCACACACACCATCCACAAGCTTTTTGGTGAAGTTGGCTGAATATGTTTTAACGATGAATGTTTTCAAATTCGGCAACCTACCATACCTTCAGAAGAGAGGAACTGCAATGGTGACTCGTATGGCGCCATCGTATGCTAATCTGTTTATGGCAAACCTGGAGAACAACTTCTTGTCAAACAGGGAGAAGACCCCACTTCTATGGAAGCGTTTCATAGATGACATTTTTCTTATATGGACGCATGGTCAAGAGGAACTTCAACTTTTTCTAAACGAACTCAATTCAAAGTACTCAGTGACATTTACCTGGCCTTTCTCAGCATCCCAAGCAACCTTTCTCGATGTGGACGTCACATTAGAGGAAGGGGTGTTCACAACAGCAGTGCACATAAAACCTACTAACAAGCAGGTATACCTGCACTATGATAGTTGCCACCCCCCTCATACCAAGCGTTCAATCCCAAGATCCTTGTCAATTAGAGGCCATCGAATTTGCAACAAACGGGAGAAGCTAGATGGTCACCTTTCGCCTGTTCGAGATAAGCTGATGGAGAAGGGTTACCCAGCAAAATTCTCAGCAGACAGGATGGTTCCAGCACGTGCTGCATACCAACAGAAGCCAACAGCACACACAAACCAGCTTTCGCTGGTCACAACTTTTTTCTTTGGGGTTCAAAAGCTAAATGAAATCCTCCGTGAACTACACCCTATCTTGTCCTCGAGTTCACAAATACTTCATGTTTTTACCGAAAAACCTCGAGTGACTTTTAGGAAAGGAAAAAACATGGGGGAGATCCTTTCCCATCGCCATCCTCAGTTGCTGTCCTCGGAGTTGCCCCAACAAGGCCTACGCCCATGTCAACGTGCAGAGTTCCAGGTTCCATAGATCAAGATACGTCTCAATTCTTGAATCATGATTTTTAGCTATGTAGCGTTATCAGCTAAAAGAGCAACGCTGTCTGCGTACATTAAGCACTTGATCTTAGTTTCTCCAACCAATGATCTTAGTTTCTCAAAGCATCTTGCAAATCATTCAAAAACAAAGAAACAACTTTGGTGATAACAAACAACCCTGCTTCACACCAGCATGGGTGGTAAAATACTGTGACAGACCCTCAGCTGTCCACAAACCCACAGTTGTATTTTCATACAAACTTCTTATGATTGTACAGAATTTTGTGGATACTCCAGATGTACCAACTTGGAAAATCAATGCAGTCCTATCCACCATGCGCAAGTGTCTTTAACTTTCTTAATAAATGGGAACCCTAATTTTTTATTTCACATTCGGATTCTACCCAACACATATTCCATGAAAATGTGATCCCTCAACCAATTTTTTTATTGAGCGCAACCAGTTCAGGGAGCACCCAAAGTTGCACAACCCAAAAATTGTCAAATAGTGATGATGGTGAACTCTTAAGTGTGGCACACGCATTTTCATCGTTCTTTAACGCTGATTCACGTGAGGCAATCCGTTTCTTGATTCGACTCAATTTTTGCGGAATAATGACCGAAAATTTTTCATTTCTCGTCCGTTTTAAAATTTAAAACGCCTGTTTTCAGATTTTTACGGGGATTAATTTTCGAGGTCTGGTTGAAAAATGTTAAAATAGGAGGTTGAAACCTTCTTCAGTGATCAAGTGAAAAGTCATCTTAATCTGAGAATTGAAAGTGGGCATTAAGGAGCTGCTGTGAGTTTGAAAAATCAGATAAGTATTTTTTTCCTTCTGTTTGCAACTGTTTGAGGCAAGTGTGCCTGATGTACCCACAACCAAAGATCCTCTGATAAGAGTTGATGTTTCTAGCCAAATTATAAAAGCGATAAAACTTCTCCTTGTCAACTCATCCATTGGACACAGCTCCCTCTACCTAATTCTGTCTGCAACATCATTGTCATCATTCATGCCAACTTTCAACTCTCAGATTAAGATGATTTTTCACTTGATCACAGAAGAAGGTATCAATCTCCCATTTTCACATTTTTCAACCAGACCTCAAAAATCAATCCCCGTAAAAATCTGAAAACAGGCGCCATCAAGACACGAATTGCATCACGTGAATCAGCTTTAAAAAACAATGAAAATTAATGTGCCACACTTCAGAGTTCACCCTCATCCACTATTTCACAATTTGGGGGTTGTGCAACTTTGCATGCTTGCTGAACCAGTTGCGTGCAATCCAAAAAATTGGTTGAGGGATAACATTTTCATTAAATTTTGGGTAGAATCCGAATTCGTAATAAAAAAGGGGTTCCCATTTAAAATAATAAAGTTGAAGTCCCTTGCGCATGGTTGTGAGGGATGCACAAATTTGATCTTTGAGATCCTTGCAAAAAAACACGAAGATTCAAATAAAAATTTGTTTGTTTACTCCCATTTGGACAATTTTAGGGACACCCTGTATATTGAACTCGTCACTTACCAGGTTCACTGAATCATCATACACTTTAATGAACTCATCAGTCAACTGAACTTCCTCAACTTTAAATGACACACCATGGAAGCTAAGTTGCCTGGCAATGTACATGCCACGCAGTTTCATGTCCATAGCAACCAGTTCCATTGCACCAACACCTCTGAAAAACAGAAAGAACATATTTGTAAGTCAAGAATGTTTGTAACATGGGGAGGTGATGGATGGTATAGTTGCTCCTTCCAAGAGCTGAATGTTGTATAATTTCCGCCATGTTCAAAGGGTGTCCCAGATGCTGGAAGGCGTCTGGTATATCTCCCAAGGCGACGGATTCAAGAATTGGAAAGTGCCAACTAACCATATTCATCATACGCTGGATGTACAACTTCATAATAAACCATAGGTGAATGTGCTAATGGTCTCCCCCTCACTACCCTCATGAACTGTAAGCTGCTTTTACATTGTAAAATGGAACAATGAGAGTTCATTAAGGACGGTTTCTCACAGACAAAATGAACCTTCCTCGAGCAATAGAGAAGCAATTGAACTTAAAAAAAAGAGCCATGGGAATAGATTGAAAACGAGGTAAGTACAAAGAGAACACTTTCATTAAGACTCCATCACTCCTCCTTATTAAGGATCTGTCATTAAAATTATAACCTTGAATTTGTGTAAATCTAAGCTAAAGCAAAAAAACGTCAAATTACCTATTCCAAAATGAAATTTGAAACTGAAATGTTCAAAAACTCGACTAAGTTCTTAATTGAATTAACAAGCTATCACGAAAAATGGGCAAGAACTTAGGCATGAGCAATAAGTGAGTGGCAAATTCTCAAATTTCCTCACAACGACTAGACTGCAATTGTGATCGAACAAACCAAAATAATGAAAATCAGCTAAGAACTGAAGCCTGTGCAATGATGAAAAAAACTGTCATACACACATACATCATCCACGGGGTTTTCTTCAAGTATTCAGTCTTAGAACAGTCCGGCACATGAATGTATGGATCAATTCTAACAGGTGTCCCTCTATTGACGACCCCTTGCTTCAGAGACCTTTAAAACTCTAACTCATTCTCCCATTAGAACAAATATTAAGAGAACGTCTGAAATGGAATTACCTTTTTTCAACCACTTGAATGAAGTCATTGAATTCAGGAAATGGTGTGCCTTCTCCCCATATTCCAAGTCTAGTCATGTAAGCCATGTTTCTTGGTTCTGAAGCCCCTGTGGCTGATGCGTACACCACTCTGGCTGAAGGTAACTTGTTCTGTATTTCTAAAACGGTTAATCCAGTTTTCGTAGGTTTTGAAGAACCAACTGGACAAAGATTCTTTGCACGGTGACACTCGTCAAAAACAATCTAACACTGGATTAAGCAAAATATACGTACACATCATCATATTGTTACTCTAAATACTTATTTTAATTTTAAGCATTCAACACAGTTCTTGGTTTTTGAATCACAAACCTTGACCACAAGTTAGCTTGTCAAGGTTTGAGAAATAATATTCCAAAACAAGTGTCAAACAAAAAGCTATGGAAAATAAAAGGAATTGAAACAGGAGATTCAAATTGGAGCGCCATATTCAATTTATCTTGAAATAAACAAATTAAACTACTGGCGAGAACCTCTCAATCCATTTCTTACTCAGGTATAACATAAACTTCATAACTACATTACCACGTCACTGTGAATTAAGAATAAAATTAGTAAAAAATTATTAAAAGTTTGAATGTACAAAACTCAATTGGAATAGGTTCACTTTTTTTTCTTCAGATGATTATTCCTCGCCAATGTCTAAAGTTATATAATGTCGAAAAAAAATCGTTTAGTTAATTTCATTGTATTCTTTTATTTTTATTACATCCAATGGATGAGTACAATAATAAAAAAAACTCTGATTCACTACAACATACATCATACTCGTAGTTTGCATGGCACTACTAGTTGCACTGTAATACTAATAACTAATAATAATATATTAATAATACTAATAAACTAATACTGTACTAGGACTAGGTTGACATATTTTCCACCATCTGCACCTGCGGACTCTGTTCATTTAGACAAAATTACTGAGTTGCATGTGGGGCAAATAAGCTATTTATTGTTTTTCCTACAGCGTTCGTTCATTTTGGTTTATTATTTCGAACAATCAGCTTTTGAAATCGAATAGAAACAAATTTGTATAACCCCCTCCTTAAACTTTGTCACTTCAAGTTACAAGGCGCATACCGAGTAGATTCAAAACTTGCGACGTCTCACAGTGGGCTAAATCACCAATTTAGGTGGACAAAAGTCAAGTCAAAAGTCTGGAATTTCTGAGTGCTTTAGCTTTTTATTATTAGTTAGTGAGACTGTAAATACTAATATTTCCCGCTATACCGTGTTTACAAACAAATAGTAAAGGACTGAAATCAGTCATGTTTACGCAAGTGCCTGATAATTGGCAAAACTTATCTTTATTCGATGGCCATTCATTATGTTAAAGGTGTGTGAAGCGCGAAGTTCTATTGCTTTTATTCAACAATGGACATTGCTGAGACAGGTAAGACTTTAAATTTCTGCATTCGTTATAGAATATACATTGCGTTCTACCTGTGGATTTAACTTAGCAACTTGTAAATGGATGATTCAATAATAAAAACTATTCAACGCCAAGTTATTCATCATACTCGTTTGCAGGATTTGTTTCATCAATCCTTCTAGTTTTTAAATGTTGCAATGAATTTTATTTTAATGATACATAATTTTTTTTTTTCAGTACAATTTTGGCAAATAAATTTCATAATCTGACCACTTTGTGCTGTTCATTGTCAAAAAATTAATTAGATTTTTAAATATAATTTTTTTTATTCTGGGACTTCAATCGTTGAATTTGGAAAGTTTTAAATTTTAGCAAATCAATTTGATTTTTAAATAATTTTTATGATCTGGGAACCCAAACTTTGCATATGGACAAGTTACAAATTTTGTCCACCTAAATTAGTGATTCAGCCCACTGTGCGTCTGTCCACCGTTCTGGCCATTGAAGTCCTTGGAATTGATGTAAAAAATCAGTTCTTTCGCACATGGACTCCACTTGGGGTCTAGTTGGTCATCAATTCTAGCCAGTCTCATTGCACACTCGCCCATTCACACAAATAGCTGCTCTGGGCCAAAAATTGATGAAAACGAGGGTTCCAAGGTTTTCAGTTACCTGTGCAAAAGGAGTGTATTTTTCAAGTAATTTTGAACATCCAATCGATTGAGATGGGTCCTAGACCAGTTCAAGCTCATATGACTTGAAAAATCTCATTTTAATGGTGAAAATGTTGAAGATAGACCACACCTGATGCAGTTGTTTAGGGAAATCCAAGTTTTTCTGTAACAATTTTGTAAACTGTGATTCTTGACAAATGAGGAACAAGAGCTTGAAGGTCATCAGCTGGCAATAGACAATTCTCATGAACTAGATTTTCTATTTTTGTGACGACTTCAAAACTGTTGGAGGATTCACTTTCTCCTTGATTCATCGAGTGTTTCCTATTTCCCCTCTTAGAATGCATTCACCCATTTCCTCACATTTCTTGTATTCATAACGATACTGTCACCATACACAGTTTTCAACAGTAAATGGATCTCATAAGTCGAGTTTCTTGGGCAGGAGAATAAACAGAGGTGGCAGGATGTAAACGTGACATACTCATTTCAAAATAGAACCACGACTGTACCTCTTGAACTACTAACCTGGCTATATCAGATACTAAAAATTCACTCAGTAGTACCAAATTTCTCATCCTGAGTAAAATAATAAATAATACGGAATAAAAACTAATATGAATAGAAACGACTATCATTTCATGATGTACACCATAATTATGCGTTAAAATCTAACGGTTAGATAATGATAATTTCATCTGTGATGAGAGCAATCAGGGAAAACCGTAGGAACAGCATCATCAACAACCAGAAGGAGTACTTTAAGATGAGCCCCAATCGTATTACTAAACCAATATACAAATGGATACATGACGATAAGATTGATCTTTATGAATGATAAATATCACCTTAACAAACATTAACTGAATGAAGCCATATAGACGAAAGTAATTGGTATGATATCTAAAATTAAGAGGGAAAGTTCACATTGATTACTACCCTCACCATCAACACAAAAAAGAATCTACTAATGTAATCATGTTTCCAATTTTCAATTACTTTTCACTATGTTTGTTGATGCTTGCCGCTTGGCTAAATTCACTACTGGTCTTGAGCTACACTATCCTAGCTAGCCTTCTAGTTTCATAAGTGGGTAATAATTATTTGAACACAAGAGAGGAGGACGTAGAGTATTAATTATAATTGATATTCTATCACACTATATAAAAAACCGGCTTATCTGAGTATATCGACGATTCAGGGGGTGGTAACGCTGGGCGGGTGTAATTCTCGCCCCCGTTTCCCAGGGCAACCGACCTGTCCCCCGACCCCGCCAGTGAAGGAAGGAGGGCCCCAGCGGGGGAAGCGTCTCCCAGGGCAATCGACGTGGTCCTCTCCTCGGGGATTTGGGATATACGATTTTTTGACTTTTAATATTGTTATTATACTCCCTCATTGTGTTATTTAGTACTCTACCTCCTGTACACACGGGACTTACCCCAACAAGAAGGCACAACTGTAGCCACCTTTGCAGATGATACGGCTTTCCTCTCTGTTGGAGATGATATAGAAGCTGCAACACGCAAACTACAGACGTCTACTACTGAGGTTTGTAAATGGACCAAGATGTGGAGAATGAAGCTGAACGAATCAAAATCAGCCCACATCAACTTCACTAACCGAAAAGTCCCAATCTTGGATGTTGAGATCAATTCGAATAAAATACCGCATACTGAAGCAGTTAAATACTTGGGTTTGACACTTGACTCCAAATTAAACTGGAATAAACACATAGAAAAGAAGAAAGAAGAACTTAAAATCATGTACAGAAGGATGTATTGGCTAATGGGAAGGAATTCCCATCTCTCTCTTCACAACAAACTGCTTATATATAAGCAGATCCTTCGCCCTATTTGGACCTATGGGATACAGATCTGGGGCTGTGCCAAGAAATCAAATATTAAGAAAATCCAAACCTTTCAGAATAAAATACTGAGAAGTATAGTTGGAGCCCCTTGGTACATGCGAAACGATGATATTCATCGAGATTTGAGGATGGAGACAGTCTATGAAATTATTGCAAAATACGCAAGGAAGCATGAACATCGCCTCCACAAACACCTGAACCCGGAGATGCTCTACGTTTTGGACAACGAAGGTGAAATCCGACGTCTCAAGCGAAACAAACCACTGGATTTTGTTGTGCTGCGTGAATAGAAGTGCAATCGAACTCAGTGCTAATTAATTGAGCTATATAATAAAGGGCTTTTGCTGTAAACCTACATTCTTGGAGTGAACCTTTATTGATATGTAAAATTGCTAGATGAAATGTATTTGATTTTTCAGTCGCAATTAATAAATCACGAAAAAAAAAATGTGAGCCCTAGTCTATTAAAAAGCTCTAATAATATTTTAGTTTACAACACTTGTAGGGCCTTTTTTAATCTTGATAACTCTCTTGGAAAATATCATGCAGACAGCAGACGATATTTTGGCATATTTTAACTGTAACGACCCTTACAGTTTGAGGGATGGTGGTTTCAAATGCACATGAGGGAGCAATAAGGGCCCGTTAGCCTCTCCCTATCCAAGTTTTCATGTTTGGTGGGTCGGAAATCTGGAGAAGAAGAAGCTGTTTCTCATTCCGTGCGTTGTCCCATGTGTGTTGTTTTGAGTTCCATAAAGGAAAATTCTTCGTCTTCTATAGGATCATTCCTTCCTATGTTATTGAGCACTGCACAAGCTGCAATGCTCATTTGGGCGTTTTCTAATTTATTTAGCAGTTTCCTGGTTAGGCATGGGCATCTTTTTTTTTTCATTTACCAAATAGTTTTTCAATGGAAACGCGGGTAGTTTTATTAGCCCTGTTGTACCTTTCTTCTGGTGTTGACTCTGGGTTGAGCACAAGTGTGAAAAGGTATGAACTCTGCATGTAACCAGAATCTCCCAGAAGAGCCTTTCGTCAAAGAGCAATTTAACAGAGCTATTATAAAAAATTCGGCTGTCGTGTGCAGACCCTGGCCACCTAATTACTATATCTTGAATATTCTGCAAAGAAATTGGAGTAAATAGTAGGTACCGCTCTGTCTATAATTTGTAAATAAAGTGTCATATAGCGAGAGACGATCAAACACCCTAGAAATGATAGCCGCTTCCATCAACTGTGACGTCGGCGCTCAGAGTCCCGTTTATAGTTGATCCATCCTCGTATATTACGGTAATTTATAACCTACCATTTATGAGTTGAAGATTGACTAACTTGGAAGTTACCTGTAGCAAAATATCATAATGCGCAGGCCATTTGAAGCATTGGGGGTAGTGGGAGACCCCTGTCATCGTATCTCTCATTCAACGTTCAAACTAAAATATCCCGAACTATAACTTTCCGAAATCGGAACCTTTTGATGAATTCCGTTTTTGATGAATTTGATTTTGAGTATTTTTCCATAGGATTTTCGTAGTCTCTAATAACTCTTCACGTCAAATTGGGGAATGTTGGATCATAATCCTCCAGATAATCAGCTAACTCAAGATAATCATCATCAATGATCATGTTATTATCACATATCAGTAATTACTTCGGAAAATTGAAGGAAACACAGGATGTGAGAGTGATACACAGCTAGGAGTGACCCTTGAGGGACCTGACGACCACCCTCAGTTTTGAAGGGCAGCCCTCCAAGTCCCGATATCTGATTGGACGAAATATGGAGGGGTACCCTTGAACTGCGTCTTTGCATCGAACGGCGGTTCGAGGGCCGTTTCAGGTGCGACCCTCCACTGTAAGGGTGTCCCTCCAACGTTTGATCTAAGGGTGGTCTGTGCATCGGAATTTTCGCTGGAGGGACACCCTCAAACGGTTTGAGGGCCTCAAAAGATTGAGGGATACCACCCTAAATGTCTGAAAAAACAATTTTACACCATATATAGTGTCAAATCTGCCCAGTATTTATTTTTCTCTTATTTGATCCAATTCTTAGGGATTAGACAACATATCTGCTTAGGAAGATCGCTGCTTTAACGTTTGTACTGACAGTAGTGGGGTGCAAATAATCAATCTATGATAGTTTCAAGTTCATACGTAACCCACGAATCCATGGTAATATACTTAGACACCAACAAGAAATGGGGAAAACAAGCTGACTTCACATTTACCCAACAACTTACCTTACTCAAAGTATAAACTTCAATGTTCGAAGCACCAACATCTTTGAGATCACGTTCCGCATCATACTTGAGATCATTGGAAACTGATACCCAGATTGCTCTCTTTCTACCTTTAAGATAATTTTCGAAAATCATTCCAGCAATAGTACGCCCTTTTCCAACCCCTGCACCATCACCTATCGAACATCAAACAAACATTGCAAATTATAACAGGTTTATTAATTCTGTACAGGGTGTTTGGTATAAGAATGACGAAACTTCAGGGATCGCTTCAGTGACTAATTCTCAACAACTTTTCCCTCATAGCAAATTGTTTTCCATATTTCCAAATAGGCTTTTTGTTGTACAATTGATAAAGTGATGAAAAACTCAATTTAAAAAAAAAAAAAACTCTAGGAAAGCAATTACATTGCATTATATCAGCTGATTCAAAGATGAATATTTGGTAGGCGAGTTTTCTATGTTTCATATTCACATTCGTGTTGACGTTTTTCTTGTGTGTCAACTTTTAGCCCATAGCGAGGGCAAACAGATTATTTTAAAGCCGTCTGAGTGGGCTCATTCGATTTAATGAAGGAATTGTTACCAATTACAAACATGAAAACACTAGTATTATTTCAAGAAATTTTTTTTCTTTCCATATTTCAGCCCTTCAATTCAACTCTTCAAGATATGCCAAAACAGTTTATATAAAATCAGTTCCTAGTAGACCCTATAAGTAGTTTTTAACGCAAGTTTCATAATCTTTGGTCCAGTAGTTTCACTGCAAATTTGTGGACATCATACAGCAAACGAACATTTTTTTTTTGTTTAAATCAATTTTTGGATTCCACACATTTTGAAACGTAAGAGAACACATTTTGAGAGGAGGATTCAATTTGTTTTCTTACTTGATAATAATAGTGCATAATTACAATTTTTTTAAACAAACTAATAACATATATTGAAATTGTCCAGAAATTAATTGAACAACTAATACCCCAAGCCAACTCTTTGGTATCAGGCAGCAACTTGCCAACGCCTGATTCAATGGATTCATTGGTATTAACATTGTTTTTACTATTTTTGAATGAAATTAGAATTATCCACTTCTATTAAATTCTAGATTCAATTCAATTGTAGATAATCATGAATAATTCATAATTGATAATTTTTTATTTTTTTTTTTATTTTATTTTTTTTTTTTTAGAGAGAAAAAACATTTATTGATCATTATATGGGGTGGAATGTTGGGTTAGTTGGGATCCGTGAAAAGTATAAATTGATATGCCAAAAGCTCGAGGTGGTATGGAAGCCAGAAGTAGAAATTGAGTCGCCGAAAGTTTGAATTGAGATGCCAAAAATATTAGAATTGATTCGTGCCAAAGGTTCAAATTAATTTGCCAAAATCTTCAATATGATAGTATGCCAAAAATTCAAATTGATTTTGCCAAACTAATCTGATTTCATTTTTTTCCTCATATATATGTATGTAGGTAATTGTGTGTGTGTGTGTGTGTGTGTGCGTGCGCGCGTGTGAATAATTCATAATTAGCATTCATAATTGATAATTATTATCAAAGTTTTGACAAAAGGTAACGTCATGCATTCCAGGAGGAGTGTTATATAAGTTACTTGGCTTCCAAAACTTAGGAAAATCATAAAAACAAAACAAGTTATTGTGCAATATAATTCATGGAGCTGGGGCTTCTGTATTCTTAGAAGTTCATCGGTTTCCATTTAAAAATATAAATCAAACGCAGCAGTAATTTGCCTGCCAAATGATTGAGAAGTCCACACATTCTCCAGACTTTCATATTTCGCTTTCCAGCGCGGCTAAAGAAGAATGTAAAGAAACTATAGGTGACTCACCAATCAGAAATCCAGCACGAGAACCGTTAGGAAGGAAGTGCTCATGTTGTTGGGATGCATAAGTGATGGCTTCAAGTTGCAAAGCTGAAAGTGCTCCACTATTCACAGTCGCCTCAGGGAGGGATATTGTGTACCAAACGTCAGTTGGTTCAACACTAGACAAAGATGCAGTTTCCACAACGGGATCAGGGTGCTTTTTACCAAGTTTCACTAGAACAGAAAATGAAAAATGAAGAAATATCGAAATGAATAGTCACATTGTATAAATAAATTTGAATGTATATATATATATATATGTAGAAATATTCATAATGACACAAACACACAAACAACTATGGCCAGACTCCTGCGACGCACTCCGGCTCTCCCAATACTAATGGCGACGCTGTCCTCAGCCCTTCCAGTTACAACTTCCGCCACTGCAAGCGCTGCATGTTCATCGCAGTGCATGTTGGGAATAAGCTTTGTCCAACCGGAGCGGCCCGATCCAGCCATTGGTGCCTTCGTGTCATTCAAATATTAGCGCATTGACACAAATATTCGCGCATCAACATATATATATATTTTTTTTTTAAAGATAGTTGGGGAAAGGAAACAAGGAAAAGTGTCAGTCTGTTCATTTCACATCAAGCTGCTTGAAGGTTGGGGCACATCATCTAACTGCCTCAGCATTGCAGACGCCATCAGCTGTCCTCCTGAAGGAGTATCAAAATTCAGCCTCATATTTCCTTTTAAGCTACTCATTGCCTTTCCCCAAGAGTGGAGGGGGGGGGTAAAGAAGTGTAAAAACGACTTCCCTCCAGCTAGACTAATAGGCCCTCACATTTTCAGCCAAGTTTTCACCACCCTTGGTGTTGACTAACTACACTAACCACATACAAAACGATTCAATGCAAAGCCTAACCCGCACAGCTTTGGCAGATTGATATAAACAACAACGAACGATAACCTAGAAACTGGAAACATTTACTCTGCCACTGAGGTAGCAAGATTTAAAGCTCCAACCTGCAACAGTCGTGTACTTCAATTTACTGGCAAATAATAAGTGCTCCAAACGTAGTGTTAATACAAAAACTATCACTGAAACTATATCTAAAGTGGAGTTATAAAAGATAATAATGGATTTATCACTCTATGATTCGTTAGATTAATCTTTTAACAGACGAATATAAACAGAGGATGAAAGGAACCTGAATATGTAAGGGAATTGGGAAAACGTTGACACTCAAAGCTTCAACACACTCAAACGGAGTGACGCCACATGGGCCAAGCAACTTTTCCTGGCTGCCAGTTGGGCTTAGATCTGCAAAAACAGTGCCATTTTCTCATCTTCGATCAATTTAAGTCAAACAATCTTCGAGTAGACTTCTTCCATTTTAAATGACAATCTTTTGCAACCTGATTGAAGATGCAAACGTTGCCATCAAGGAGTGAGTACACCATTCTGGTCGCCACATTTGAGTAAATTGAAAAAAGAAAAGTTGTTGTACTCACGCTTCGATGGCATATAGTCAGCATACGTTTCTGCAACTCCCATATCTTCATCATCATTCTCCTCTTCTTCACCAGGCACACCAGCAGTAAGCTAAAATATAAAATTTGCATGTAAGAAAATCATCTTTATCAACAAGTTCAAAGTTTTCAAAGAAAGAAAATCTAATAGGTGATGAAACTGTGACAATGACAGGAGCTGGTTGGACCAAGAGAGTTTATTTTGGCCTGAGTTTGATTAAAAGTTCTGAAATTCCTCCCAATCTAAAAAATTCTCAAAAAAAAAAACTCGTTTCCCAAGAGTTTTTGTGTCGGACAATGAACCCAGTATCCTTCACTTGTGTGGGGAGAAAAACAAATGTTTCCCAGGCCACTGTGGCCAAGTTTTCCCCAAAGTCCCACCACGGTTGGTGACCATCAAAAGTGGGTTGGTTAGGTAAGATAAGATGACATTCCAAGCATTGGCGTCAGCTCTAGATTGGGTCTCAGAAAAGATGGACCCATTTAGATGATACAAATGTCCTTGCCCTCAAGCTCGAAACAATAGCTTTTAAAATACTCATATATTCATGTCGTTTGTCTCCCAGGGCAAGCGACGTGGTCCTCTCCTCGGGGATTCGGGATATACGATTTTTTGACTTTTAATATTGTTATATTATACTCCTCATTGTGTTGTTTAGTACTCTAACACCTGTACACACGGGACTTACCCCAACAAGAAGGCACAACTGTTGCCACCTTTGCAGATGATACGGCTATCCTCTCTGTTGGAGATGATATACAAGCTGCAACACGCAAACTACAGACATCTACTACTGAGGTTTGTAAATGGACCAAGATGTGGAGAATGAAGCTGAACGAATCAAAATCAGCCCACATCAACTTCACTAACCGAAAAGTCCCAATCTTGGATGTTGAGATCAATTCGAATAAAATACCGCATACTGAAGCAGTTAAATACTTGGGTAAGCCACTTGACTCCAAATTAAACTGGAATAAACACACAGAAAAGAAGAAAGAAGAACTTAAAATCAAGTACAGAAGGATGAATTTCTAATGGGAAGAAATTGCCATCTCTCTCTTCACAACAAACTGCTTATATATAAGCAGATCCTTCGCCCTATGGGATACAGATCTGGGGCTGTGCCAAGACCTATGGGATACAGATGTGGGGCTCCAGTGGGGGATACCACTGGATTTAGTTGTGCTGCGTGAATAGAAGTGCAATCGAACTCAGTGCTAATTAATTGAGCTATATAATAAAGGGCTAGATTTTGCTGTAAACCTACCCTCTTGGAGTGTACCTTTATTGATATGTAAAATTGCTAGATGAAATGTATTTGATTTTTCAGTCGCAATTAATAAATCACGAAAAAAAAAAATTGTGTTATTCACCTATTTCTTTTTAACCTGCGTAGCAGGGCCATTAAACTAGTGTATATATATATATATATATATATATATATACAAATTCATCTCTAAATGGTTTTACTGAACGGTGTAGTATCAATTATTTATGAGAAATAAATTTAGACAAGTTTATAGAACGAGAAAACAGTTTTCTAATATTTCGAAAAAATCTTGATTGCAGAAAATTTTTAGAAGAAATGATTTTGGGAGTCCTGGTCACGGTGCTTCAATTTGGTATCCAAGGCCGGAACAAATAGTTTAACAATTTTTTTTAGTCGTTTAAATAATCATTTGACTGGAATTGATCACATGACTGAATAGATCGCATCACTCCTACTTTGAGACACACACCATACCCGCTACATGTCAGAAATGTTGTACGGGAGTGAGCAATGAATGATCGATGACTACGCTATCTAATAGCAATTTTCAGAACTAAACAGCGTAACTCTCAAGCAACAGATTGGTTGACTGAATAGATCACCTGACTGGATAGATCACATGACTCCGTGAATCCCTCTGGCCTCAATTCAATCGCATTCTATATACTTGTCTAAATTTCTTTCTCAGTGAAGTTTTAAAGTAAATTTGCCAGCAGTGGCCAATGACCATGATATTGTGTTTGTGAGTGTTTGACCACAGAGGTACATCCTGCGACAGCTTACAAACATATTAAAACGTAAAAACTAACGTGACAAAGTGAGGTTACTTGTTATTGCCACGGGAGGAACAACTATGGTGTTGTAGTATAGCTTTTGTGCACCTGAAGAACCAGAGACAAAGAGTTCAACTTACTTAGCTGCGCTTCTAACTCCTAAAACGTCTCTAGTTTCCAGCACACTTATGAAAGTTAACACCTCAATCCATTCGCGCCAATGATTGCCCATGGTTTTATATGATGAATTGATAATTAGACTAGCTCAAGTATTTAGATTTTCTAAAATTTGAAATTATTGCAACATTCTCAACTAAAGTAGGGTACAATTGATTTTTACAATCACTTACAATGTTGGAAAGTGGCAGAAGTTATCATGATACTGAAACTGGGGAAAGATCCCTATGATAAAAAGTCTTACAGACCTATATCTCTGCTACCTGTAATATCAAAGCTTTTCGAGGGACTACTTATTCGAAGACTGAAAGATATTGTTCAAAAGAAAGAATTAATCCCGGATCACCAGTTTGGATTTAGAGAAAAACACTCCACCATTGATCAAGTTCATCGTATAACTGAAATTATTGAAAATAGCCTGGAAATGAAACAAGTCTGCGCAGCCACCTTCCTGGATGTTTCCCAAGCTTTTGATAAAGTCTGGCATCAAGGACTTGAGCACAAACTCGAAAGAGACTTACCAAAAGAATTTTACTTAATATTGAAATCTTACCTAGCTGAAAGACATTTCAGGGTGAAACATGAGGGAGAGTATTCCAGTCTCAGGAAGATAAGGGCAGGTGTCCCGCAAGGTAGCGTGCTTGGCCCTTTGCTCTATCTTCTGTATACACGTGATATACCTACCAATAACGACACAATAGTGGCAACTTTTGCCGATGATACAGCACTTCTAGCAGTAAGAGATACAGTAGAGGATGCAACTAGGAAACTACAGGAGACTATTAATAACGTCAGTACTTGGACAAAGAAGTGCCGCCTCAAGCTCAATGAGCAGAAATCGGCTCACATCAATTTCACGAACAAGCATATAACTAAAATACCAGTTACACTAAACGGAAGAGAAATTCCTTTTGCCAATACAGCAAAGTATCTTGGGATGACTCTTGATGCAAAATTAAGATGGAAAGAGCATGTCATTAAAAAAAAAGAAGAATTAAACATCAAGTTCCGAAAAATGTATTGGTTGCTTGGAAGATACTCCAAACTATCCCTACATAACAAATTGCTTCTCTACAAGCAAATTCTACAACCAGTTTTTACATATGGAATTCAACTCTGGGGCTGTACAAAAAAGACCAACATCAAAATAATCCAAACATTTCAAAACAAGGTGCTAAGGAGTATCGTCAACGCTCCTTGGTACGTACGTAATGACGACCTCCATTGGGACCTCAAGATAGAACCAGTCAGTGAGGTGATCAAACTATTTGCCGCTAAACACGAGCAGAGGCTTCATCAACATATGAACCCAGAAGCTCTACGATTATTAGACAACAGCAACGTCATCCGACGTCTGGATGGAACAAAACCTCTCGACCTTGCGGCGTGACAATGTGACAAGTACCTGAAGTGATCATATAGAGTAGTTGCCATTGGGATATTACCTCTACAAACTGTAGTTCCTGTATTAATGTAAATTAACGTGATGGTCTATGCTCAGTTGTTATGTTATGTTTCTAATAAAGAAATTTTTCGGAAAAAAAAAACAAAAAAACTTACAATGTTATTTAAAAATAATGCAATAAAGTTGAGCTTTCAACAAAGCGCCAGTTGACAAAAGATGTTCAAATTAAAAAGATATATACAAATAAGATGGGTTTTTGTTTTTGTTTTAACTGTTTCTTCAAAACCAAAATAGCAATGCAAATTTGACCGTTTACCTTGGATTCGGCATTCATCCAAAATGGATTCATGGCTTTGTTTTGCATAGGATTCATCCAATTGTGAGGTGGATGAAGTAAATTTCTTTGGCTGAACAGGTATGAAGCCTTAAGAAGCCCATTTTGTTGAAGTAATAAAGGATTGATTCCGGCCATGTTCCCATACAACATATTTTGTTCAGGAGTTCCCAGACTGCCTGTCAGTCCAGCCATTTCAAAACCTGAAATTTGCAACATTTTAGTTCATGTCTAAGTAATTGTAAACGACGTTAAGGTATATATATTATATATAATAATACAGAAAGAAACAGTGGTATTCCCAAAACAAATGTATTTAATTATAACTATACGGTGAAGAAAAAATTCATATGAATAACCTTCAAGTCTATCCATAACTGAGAAGAAATTATGAATGAAAAGAAACTAAAAAGAAGAAAATTATGCTGATATTCTCAATAATATTATCTAACTACACCATTGCAAGAACATTCTGTTCTCCAAGAAAAGGAAAATAATATATTACCCTCCAGTTAACGTTACCTGAGTTAGGGTTGGCAATCAATTTCAGATTTTCACAAAAAATCGATGTTTTACCAACGATTTTCGGTTTTTTAAAATCAATTTTCATGGGTCCATTAAAATTGGCTATTACTTTTTGACAACGATTAATCGATTTTTATGAATGACAAGTTGAGGAATGATAGCAACATTTTTTATTTTCAAGTACTTACTGTCCTTTTGATTTTCAAGTTCTCAGGTACATCAGACTATTTTTGAAGCATTTTGGTTTTTACTCCTAATTTTACAGTAGTAATGGGAAATTTGGAAGGGATTGTGCTGGAAGGGAAGGACCTTGATTTTTCTGAAATTGAATACCATTTTTCACAATAATATTCTTGAAGATTCATACAAATTTCGAATTATTAGGACTATTTTTAGAGAAGTTTTAGGTGTTTCAAATATATGACATTTGCACACGCACAGGTGAAAATTATCGCACGATTTTGATGATATTCGAACTATACCTGTGCACAATTTCCGGTTTTACTCTGATTTTAATTGATATTGTGCCCTCGATTAATTGGTTAAATCAATTTCAGACCGCCGATTGCGTTTTTGGTGGCTTTTTGACTACCCTAACCTGAGTGTAGGAAACGAGAAAAACAATATATAGGATAATTGTCTATCAAGATCTGAATGGGATGATATTATGAAATTTAATTCGGTAAAATAGTAAAATTAGAACACGAACTAAATCACTCGCGATGAAGTTGTGGAAACCCATTTCAAAAAATTAAAACAGAATTTAAAGAAAAAATTGTCTATTTCCACCAAATACTGAGTTACAAAGTTAAATCGATTTCGACTGTTAGGTCATCATCAGTAACAAAATATAACTAAATGTGCAGTTGAGAGAGCTCATCTTATATAGTCTCAGAAGTG
This sequence comes from Creontiades dilutus, assembly GCA_031894815.1. Classification (NCBI taxonomy): domain Eukaryota; kingdom Metazoa; phylum Arthropoda; class Insecta; order Hemiptera; family Miridae; genus Creontiades; species Creontiades dilutus. The sequence continues at coordinate 11,588 of JAVIWC010007843.1, read as the reverse complement.
AAGGGAGCTTGAATCCTATTGGACAAGAAAAGTGAAAGGGGCGGGAGATACAACCAATGAACAAAGTGAAAGGGACTCAAACAGATGTAAGGGTAACATTTTGAAGTGGGGGACCAAGTTATTGGAGAAATGAACCCACCAATGGTGAAACGCTCTGAGGGATGACGTCGTTTAAACATTTACCTGCTTTATACAGACCATGACCATACAGACCAGACTGACTATACTGACCTAACAGTCCCTTTCACTTTGTTCATTTCGATTTAACTTTGTAACTTAATATTTGGTGATGAAATAGACAATTTTTTCTTTAAATTCTGTTTTAATTTTTTTTTTTTTTTTTTTTTTTTTAAAGTAAAATTAGGTTGAGAAAGTGCCATGACTTTGTTTTCAGCTTGTTCTTTCTCTTCGTCACCCACTCCCCTGTCTTCAGAGCTTGATGAAAAGTACCTGGACTATGAAACTCCGGCAAAATTGAATTTGAAGTTCGATTAGCACTTTGGACATCTTTTTGAATCATCCCGTTATAATTGCATTATAAATGCTCAGAATAATATCAGAAGCACACAACCCATTTGTGGCAGACTGAGCATTTACACAGCTCTGACGTAGATGGGGATACAAGCTCAAGTCAATATTCTTCGTAAACATACTTATTCCGATAACCAAAGTAATAAATCTCATTAACTGAATGTGCAACTTGTCGTTCAAAATTGAATTTAAGCCTCGAAACTCAATATCAGAGGACATGTCAAAACTATACAAAATTAAATTACTTTGTAGAAGCTGTGCCGGGTTTGGACCCATCATGGATGGATACCCCATGGCTCCTGGGAAACCCAGAGCACCAAGCATGTTAGCAGTAGACTGCAAAGGGTTATAATTGGAGCCAGTGCGAACCATTTCAAAGCCAGGATTCACATCTTTCATTATGAGCCCGCTCTGTGGTTTCATCTTCTCCAAACCAATGGGAACCCCTGTAACAATGGAAAAAAAATAATAATACCACAAATAGTCAGCACTTTATCATGATTTATTACAATATTAGGGCGATTTGCATGGATAGAGAGAAAACATCAAAGAGTTACTAGAGAACAGGAAATGAGTTGTTGAGTTATTCTCGCATTACAAAGAAGAATCTGTCAGTGTGAAACAAGTGTTGTCCGCATAATGACAAATAATACTTCCACAACAGATTCACAATAGTTCCTAGTGGTCTCAGTGACTAGGGGTTTCTAATATCCCTTATTAGGGGGAAAACAAATTTATAAATGACTGGAAGCAGGGGTTATGACTGAGGAGGCACACGTCCAACTGTAATCAATAACTGGCAGTTGAATAAGATGATCCTTGTGGAAAATTGGAGCGTTTTGTAATAACAAATTATAGGTAGTTCAAAAAATACTGTTATTTCCAAGATTCTGGGCACAATAAAAAGCAGAAGATGCAATTCACAAAAGAGGGGTCCTTAAACATGGAACCCTTGATAAATAGGCTGTCCCCAAACGGATGAAGCCTTGCCAATAGCAGCATGCTTCCAGGAGACGTCTCAAACTTTTTAACGGCAAGTGCGGTTTTAATGGAAAATCAAGAGCCTAATCCCTAAGAATCTAATTCTAGACCTAAACCATAATTTTTTGGTGATAATGATATTATTTATCACAACTCCAACCATCTGGTATGCAAATATTTGGACGGGTGCAGTAAACACTGTTTCCATTTGTTCATTAGTCAAAGGGAAGGGAGCTACAAAAATAGAAGGGTAGCTGTGAGTAATAAAAGCCAGCCATTAATCCATCCATTTTTAATTAATCCATTACAATTTTCTATTGAGCTATTTTTACCTTTTATTGAAATTGGTTTAGAATCAGGTTCTTCCTTCTTCTTTCTTGAAACATTGGACAATAGGGCAGACTCCAAACTTTTGCCTCCTCCTGCAATGCAAGTGAACAGCGTAAATGTAACATGAAGTTTCGTTATCCAATCCAATTTACCATAGACTATCAACATTTGGGTGAGTGTCCACATAGTCAATTCATATTAATCCCTAAGATCAAACAAAAACCAAGTTCATGTGCGCATTTTTGTATTTTGTTTATAGTTTTTGTAGTTAATTTTTTTTTTTGCGCATTATATTAGTGTTTCTACATATCAACTGCGTAATCACAGTGAGTCCTAATGTAGTGGAGAGGTGTTTTATTCATTGTATTTAAATTTTTACAAAATGCAGTTTTCCAAACCACCAATTCGGAGTCCGAATTGGTTGTTGTACCTTGGGACAGTTGTACCTTGGGACAAAGAGCATAGCTCTGCCATCTGTTGGTGAAACACTAAACTAACCTGATGTAGTTGTTCCTCTAGCCAAAAAGTGCTAGTGTAGAATGACTGGACACTTTGGACTGTGATTTATGGGAGCTACACAATAAAAAGTGAAACACTCATAGGTAAGTAAATTTTTTGTTGTTTCATTGTTTTTTTTTATATTTTGTCCTAATTAATTATTGTCAAAAAGTAAGACAGTATACTAAAGCTTAAATTGTACTCTATTTAATGGTGCAGTTAGTTAACCTGTAATGTTAACCTCAAACACTTTTAAAGGTCATGTTTTCATTTGTTGCAGTGTGTTGTACCTTGGGACTAATTTGAGGTTGTACCTTGGGACTTTGTATATGAGATCCAGTATTTGGTTAAGACAGGAACAAACACGTTCATCTCAAGAAATGAGATCATATATGAAATAGGAGAAGAAGAGATCATTTGTAAACTGCCTCCGCCCATAGCTGCAGGATCTTCAGCGCGTCAACAGAACTCACTTAAATTCCCTGTGAACTTTAATGGTTACGACATGCCATTGGACTAATCTAGTAGATTTATTTGTATTAATCTGACATATAAAGTTTGCTGTAATGGTTTTGTATTTTTATATGTAATTATAAGATTTATGTGTTAAAATTTGTTTGTTTTTCATCTGGTCCCAAGGTACAACACCCTATGTCCCAAGGTACAACAGTATGTTGTACCTTGGGACACTCTGCAAGGGTTAACAAAATAATTTATTACTCTCTTGATAAGTAATATTTTTTAAGTTTTAAAGTGTTAGTAGATCCCTTAAAAGGTAAGCAATAACCTACTACTTTCATTTTTACTATAAGTTTTACCCAAGTAAAATAAAATACATTTGTTTACAAATTGTCCCAAGGTACAACACCTTCCCCTTTCTTTGTCAGATATATCTTGCTTAGAGTTGCTGAACTTCATTTTACTCTGCACATGAGAAGAAACCATTAATTAAAAAGATTGATTAAATTGATTAAAAAGAAACCATTATAACGACAAAAGAATTCAATAATTGTAGGTGAAATGGGATTAGTTTCAGTTAGAAATTGTTGGTGCCCGCAATGTTCATTCTGGGAAATCAACCTACTCCTAAGGCTTACCTCTATTTATGCCTGGTTCACTGGTATGGTGCACAGTTGGGTCCCTGATAAATTACGCACTGCGAATGGCGATCAAGGACCCCAATTTCCCCCAATTCGGCCACCATTTATCAGGAAGAAACTCGTGCAATTGAATTCTGTGCATAACAGATTGTCAAGAAACAACTTGAAGGTGCAAGAATCTACATACCATCAGACAACCAGGTAGTACCTACTAAAGGTCTTCTCAATAGCCTTAAAGCAGACGATTCTGGCACTTTAGAGAAGGTTGCCTTAACTACCACCAATATTACCAAGGAAACACCCAACCACCTCCTCCACTTTATGAATAAAGGGGTCAATAAAAAGGTTCTAAATTAAAATATCGATAGTGTGTGATAGAGCACAGCAGTCTCAGTGACCAGAAGTCCCTACCATTTCTTACCAGGGGAAAAAAATCTTAATTTTAGTTTTGATCTCATTTTGAATATTCCTGATTGAACATAAATCTGACTATAAATTGGTCTGATAATCATACATATGGTTTTAAATAACTGAATAACACTGAACTGAACAATGTTAACCTCGATGCTGAAGGGACAGGTACCTTAGAAATGTTATTACACTGCAATGTAACACCTGTTGAAATGGTGGCCGGGACAGATGGTATGTTGGATTTAAACAAGTATTAGGATAGATAGAGAGATAATATAGGGGTACGAGAGTGCACTGAGTATATTGGTTAAAAAGGGGAAATACTTCAGGTGTAAACTTCTCATGTCATTTCCAAGGAAAAGTCTGAAAAAGAAGTCAGACGAAAATAATCTAATTCTCCACAACTTCTTTTTTCCAAGCGTTTAAAACAAAACAAATGTTCGACGTAAAACTTGACACAAGATGTGTTTTTACAATTAAAAATAATTGATGATGATAATGATAATTATTATCATCAGCGTATATCTGAGAAACCTCGACGAATTAGGTGTATACAGGATGTAACGGAAGTCTACAACTCAATTCCGACCAAAAGTGCCTCTGAGCTACTAGTTGGAATGCCACTATTTCACATTAAACATTTTTGTTTTGTGTTTTCGACCTTACTTCACTGGCTAATGGGAAACAGCTCACATTAGACCCTACACGTACATGATAACTTGTATATGGGATTTAGAGATTTTCCATTAACTACTAAATGTTCGTCATTTCGCTACACTGTTTCTGAGAATTAAATCTCAAATTACCCTACTTCTATTTCCAAGTCAAATTAATCCTCTTCCGAACATTTTGATTCTGTCAGAGTTTCAAATTTCACGACAGAATAACAAAAACCTTGAATCTGCGAGTAGCTTATCTAAACAGCCATAATACCCTCACAAAGCTTTAGCCAAACCCAACATTACAACAGACCCTCGCCAAACTTTACAAACCAAATAAAAAATTTCCAGAACCCTGAGAGATTCAAACACGCTCCTAATCATAAAAACAAAGACAATTTCAGCAAACTAATTTCAAACCACAACCTCCAAAACCCCAAAATATACAAACCCAAATTATAAAACTAAACACACCCTTACCTCAGAGAAGTTTCCGACATTCGAAGTTCCCAAACAAGCCAAACACTGACAGACCATCTCACATGTCATGGAGAAAAACTAATCCGAATTTCGATAACGTAGAAAGCGATCTAAAAAACTACATGAACGAGGACTACTATGATCTACCCGAAGTAGATGAAAATTCCAAATTTTCACCATATTCCTACCAAACCGACGAAAATGATGAAACCCAAACCGAGGAGAATGCTTTTTTAGACGAAAGCGGCCTCGAATCCCAAAATTCGAGCTGATGAATATAGAAAAGAAAGTCATTAACGAACTTCCATTTCTAATATACCCAAAAACTCAATTTGAAAATCTGGTACCGGTTACGTATGCGGTCTACCTCGAGCCTGCGATCTACGATGTTATTGTGCGGTCTACTGTTTGTTATCGGTTTGCAAGGTGCTCCAATACTTCTGGCCTTTGTTTTTGGTTTGTGCTGCCGCCACGATGGACTCCTCGAAAGAAGGCTGTTCATCGTCGATAGAAGAGATCGAGCCACTCTGGTCCCCATAATCCAACGAGAAGTACAACCCGGTACCACAATCCTCTCCGATGAATGGCGAGCGTACAGCAACCTGCAATCGCTGGGATTTCTGCACAAAACTGTCAACCATTCCCAACATTTCACCGACCCCCGCAGTGGAGCGCAAACCCAGACTATTGAATGCCTATGGAGAATCGTGAAGAATCGTTATAGGATAAAATAAAATGGGGCAGGCCCTTTACTGGATAGGAAACTAATGGAAGAATGGTGGCGCTCAATGAACCCTGACTCAATGACCCGTTCAATGCTTTCTTCAATGACATGAGGACCACCTCCTTGATGACTCCATGATGACCATTCGACTACTAGACGATCTTCAAATTGAAGAGAATTTCGCAAAGGTACTGTACATTTCCCAATTTCAAAACCATTCACAATTTTGCAAAGCTACTGTACATTTCCATGGTAGACCGCATACATAACCAGTGGAGGGTCGGTAGACCGCATACGTAAATACCGAAAATCTTGATAGAACTGGAAGTCTAAAAGCTTTCAACCCCGATGGGACAATGCTTCTTTCCAAATAAATTTAAAACAGAACCGTTCATTGTAAAAACTGCTCATGGATCTTCTCACTGTAAACATACCACCTTAGTCAACTGTGGGGAGATATTTTGACAAAGGAATCAAAACCTAAAATTTAACATTTTCAAATTTTATGACAAATTTCAAAAATTCAAATTTTATGGCAAAGGAATCACAACCTAAAATTTAACATTTTCACATTTCATGACAAATTTGACATCCTGTTAGGCATAGACAACTTGAAATTAATAAAAGCCAAAATAGATCTGGAAGAAGACTGTTTAAATACCCCGAATCTCTAAGTTCCCCTACACTACCTAGGATCGGAATTTTTGGAAACTCACGTAGTAGAAGCAAGATCCATCCAACAAATCAAAATTAGAGTACAAAACGTAGACTACGGAGATGCCATATTCCCCCACACGAAAATAGGAAAGATGGAAATCCTCGAATGTCTAGCCAATGTTAAAAATCAAGAAACCAATATCAGAATTTTAAATGCCAGCACAAACCCCGAAAAATATGCCCTGTTACAACTAGTAAAGGTAGAAGCTGTACCATTGGAACTACGAAAACTCTGAACTAATCAATTTCGCCACAACCTGGTAACTAAATACGCAGATGTCTTCCATCAAAACAATGAACCTCTCTCATTCACCAACAAATATCAGAAGCACGTGATTAATTTTGATAGAAGGCCGTCGTGCCAGACTCAAAAGCAGACAAAAATTCGAGCTGATGAATATAGAAAAGAAAGTCATTAGCGAACTGATATACCCAAAAACTCAATTTGAAAATCTTGATAGACACTGGAAGTACTAAAAGCTACATCAACCCCGAAGTGGGACAATGCTTCTTTCCGAATAAATTTAAAACAGAACCGTTCATTGTAAAAACTGCTCATGGATCCATACCACCTTAGTCATGCAAAGGAATCGTAACTTTTCAAATCAAATTTGACATCCTGTTAGGCATAGACAACTTGAAATTAATAAAAGCCAAAATAGATCTGGAAGAAGACTGTTTAAATCCCCTACACAACCTAGGATCGGAATTTTTGGAAACTCACGTAGTAGAAGCAAGATCCATCCAACAAATCAAAATTAGAGTACAAAACGTAGACTACGGAGACGCCATATTCCCCCAAAAATAGGAAAAGATGGAAAAATGTCTAGCCAATGTTAAAAATGCTATCAGAATTTTAAATGCAACCAGAGGGATTGTCCTAATCACTTAATCATTAAACAATCACTTGAAATTTCGATATATCCCAGCGAAAGTCAATAACCACAACCTGGTAACTAAATACGCAGATGTCTTCCATCAAAACAATGATCAAACACGTGATTAGGACTGCGGGCGAAATCCCTGGTAACTATCAGCCGTCCCTGGAATGCACCGATCTGACCGTCCCTAAAAAAGCCGATGACAGCGGGAAGCCTACGTTTAGAATCGTGATTGATTATCGCAAATTAAACGAAAAACAATAGAAGATCGCTTTCCACGACCACAAATTTCTGAGCCTAGATAAGTTAGGGCAATGACCTAAAATAAGGGTTTCACCAGATTGAGATGATCTCAGAAAGTACGCAAAAGACAGCATTCACCACTCCATCATACCACCTGGAGTTCAATCGTCTCCCTTTCAGCCTCCGGAACTCACCTGGTACTTCTCAGTGGTTAATGGACAGTGTGCTGCTAGGACTTACGAATGAATGAGACTCCTCCTCGCAGAACATGTAAACCGCCTAGAAGAAGTCTACAAAAGATCCTCAAGATCCAACCCGATAAAACTGAATTCCTCTGAAAGGAGATAGCTTATGTAGGTCACGTCATAACCCCAGAAGGAGTAAAACCTAACCCAGGAAAAATAACCGCTATCCAAAATTATCCGATCCCCTCTACGCCTAAAGAAATAAAATCTTTCCTAGGCTTACTAGGTTATTACAGAAAGTTCATTCGATAGCCGACACCATCTATCGGCTGTCAGCGGAACAATCGCGAGAGGAGTGGCGAGGAGTGAAACACCACCTCACCAATGAACCCATAACGAAAACTTGCTGAAAGCCCCTCTCCTTACCACTTTCTACCCAGCTCTCATCAGACCAGGTAATCCGTTCTTTCAATTTCTGTATTTGAATCAAATTGATATTAATATCCCAGATCCATCCTATTAACCGGAACTCCTTACCTAATACCACCTGCGGTGCTATCTTATAAAAATAAAAATATTAAAGGAATACCAAAACCTTTTCCACATCGTGGTTAATAGGAGCCCCATAGTAGTTCTTGGAGCAATAAATACATTTATTGAATAAATAACTATATCTATTTCCAAAACCTTGCGTATAATTATTTCTCGAACCTTATATATCTATATATAAAATAACCTAAGTAATTAATAAGGTTAAAAAAGGGAATAATATCAAGAATACGTAATCAAGTAAAGCTAGAATTGATATAACAATTCCTATTAATAATCCTATTATTCATTCGAGATTTTGCTAAGATCACCTAACTGTTGACCTGCTGTCTTAAGAAAGGTAATAAAATCAATACCAAAGAAATTGAGTATGTTGAGCCATTCGAAAAGTGTAAACACCACCTCACCAACGAACCCATACTCCAATACCCGGACTTCTCTGAAATGTTCCACTTACGACGGACGCTAGTAACGACATAGGAGCTACCCCGAAAAGTATCGAACGGAGCTGACCTTCCGATAACCGACGTTAAGTCGCACGCTATGTGACTCTGAAAGACGACTTTCTACAATAGAGCGAGAATTGCTCGCAGTCGTCTGGGTAGTTCAGTACTTCAGACCCGTAAATTTAAAATCCATACGGAGCACAAGCCTCTACAGTAGCTATACTCCATAACGGAACCAGGGTCGAAACTGTTCAAATGGCGAACAAAACTATTCGCTTACGATTTCGACATCGAGTACAAAAAAGGTACGCTGAATTCCTAATTCACACTACCAACACTATAATATAGTAGACATATTATGTAGACCCCGGCGAGCCGAGTGCCGCCAGTCTTGCTTTTCACCTCAACCGGCGCGCACTAGGCCCTCGATGATCAGTTTCTGATTAAATAGTTTTTTTTTTTTTTTTTTTAACTGAAACGGCGTATACCTACTTATTACTTATCACACTATATAAATCGGTATATCGACGTTTCAGGAGGTGGTAACGCTGGGCGGGTGGAATTCTCGCCCCCGTCTCCCAGGGCAACCGACCTGCTCCCCCCCCCCCCCGACCCCGCCAGTGAAGGAAGGAGGGCCCCAGCGGGGGGAAGCGTCTCCCAGGGCAAGCGACGTGGTCCTCTCCTCGGGGATTTGGGATATACGATTTTTTGACTTTTAATATTGTTATTATACTCCCTCATTGTGTTGTTTAGTACTCTACCTCCTGTACACACGGGACTTACCCCAACAAGAAGGCACAACTGTTGCCACCTTTGCAGATGATACGGCTATCCTCTCTGTTGGAGATGATATAGAAGCTGCAACACGCAAACTACAGACGTCTACTACTGAGGTTTGTAAATGGACCAAGATGTGGAGAATGAAGCTGAACGAATCAAAATCAGCCCACATCAACTTCACTAACCAAAAAGTCCCAATCTTGAATGTTGAGATCAATTTGAATAAAATACCGCATACTGAAGCAGTTAAATACTTGGGTTTGACACTTGACTCCAAATTAAACTGGAATAAACACATAGAAAAGAAGAAAGAAGAACTTAAAATCAAGTACAGAAGGATGTATTGGCTAATGGGAAGGAATCCCATCTCTCTCTCACAACAAACTGCTTATATATAAGCAGATCCTTCGCCCTATTTGGACCTATGGGATACAGATCTGGGGCTGTGCCAAGAAATCAAATATTAAGAAAATCCAAACCTTTCAGAATAAAATACTGAGAAGTATAGTTGGAGCCCCTTGGTACATGCGAAACGATGATATTCATCGAGATTTGAGGATGGAGACAGTCTATGAAATTATTGCAAAATACGCAAGGAAGCATGAACATCGCCTCCACAAACACGTGAACCCGGAGATGCTCTACGTTTTGGACAACGAAGGTGAAATCCGACGTCTCAAGCGAAACAAACCACTGGATTTAGTTGTGCTGCGTGAATAGAAGTGCAATCGAACTCAGTGCTAATTAATTGAGCTATATAATAAAGGGCTAGATTTTGCTGTAAACCTACCCTCTTGGAGTGTACCTTTATTGATATGTAAAATTGCTAGATGAAATGTATTTGATTTTTCAGTCGCAATTAATAAATCACGAAAAAAAAATTGTGTTATTCACCTATTCCTTTTTAACCTGCGTAGCAGGGCCATTAAACTAGTTTTAATGATACGTTTGAGCCTGTAAGCTTAAAAAATGCGCAAAAGTCTACGCTTTCCAATGGTATATTTAATTTTTAGGTTTTAGAGGAAATTGAGATTCTATGCAAAAAAAACGGACGGTCTTTTAAGACTGGAAGAGATAGTTACGGGACTGCCGTTCAAATCATTCGTTTTACACCTCTTATTTTTCAAGCCCTCAAACCCTTCGACAAGAATTTCAAACAGTTTATTCTAATGACGCATCTGAAGCTGCATGATCGTTGAGGATTATCTCCACAAAATTTGAGGGACATCGGACCATTTTTTTTTTAATGGAGCATTCTACAGAAATCGTCATATTAATGCGGTCCAGGCGGAGAGTTGCTACTCCCACGAGAAAGGGTTAAAAATATAATCGCTGAACAGGGAGCAAACAACAATTCATTGATCTCTGCATAACAATACCCTTCATTCTGCATGCAATAGAAAATTTACGTAGGAATCCATTTATAAAAACCTTGTCACCGTCCTCTTTTATAAAATACTTGACTTTGAATAGGCTCAAGAGATGGTAAGAACGAGAAAATATAATAACATGGGAAGAAACGAAAACCTTTACAAGAACAAAGAAATGCCGGGTGACTTGAACAGCACGTTTGGTATTAATTCAATTGAATACGGAAACTATAACTTGACCAATATGCGCACTTAACAGCAGTAAGATTAACAGACAAGGTGGACTAGGTATGTACAGAGATCAGGACCGAGTGAGCATTTCGGACGTAGCTGGCCGATGTGAATACGGCTATTTGTTGTAGATATATCATAACTTACTCATTTATATATTCAAGGTTGGTAAATCGTCTCTCACTTTTCTAATTGTTACCAGTAATGTAAATTGATGGTGCACCGCTGCGGAACGACTGTTGGAAAAACTGTCGTAAACATCTTCCGTTTTTCCGGAGGACAAACTGGGGAAACAACAGTGGCTTGGTCATACAGCACCGATTGATCAGTGATGATCCCGATTCGCCCTCTAGTAAACTATTGCGTGCACATTCCCGATTTCTTACAGTGATCTCTCACTCGTACAATTATCTCATCGAACTTACATTTGATTTTGAACGAGGCATCAACACAGCTTCTTTTATCATAGTAT